>QWWL01000045.1:0-153298 GCA_003689335.1 Venturia asperata
AACGTCTTAACTCTTAGAACGATAATACTATTAACTTCTTTTACGATCGCTTATAGCTGGTACGACTAGTTACTCGTTAATATAACCTACGAATACCTCTATCGCTCCCGTAATAGAGCGTTAGGAAGCCTTAGAGAGCGTTAGGGAGCCTTAGGGAGCGTTAGGGAGCTTTAGAGAGCTTAAAGAGATAGTTTTTATAGCGTTATTTACTACCTAGAGTATTTCTAGATATCTAGGGCGCCTAAAAAATAGCCTAGCTACGAGATTTATACCTATCTTACGGGCCCCTAAAGTTTTAACTAAGTATCTTTATTATTACGTGGTAGAGAGGGGGGTCTAAAGTTTATAGTTTTTAAATTTATATAGTAGCGGTCGTAGCTCTTAAAGTCGCTACGCGCTAAATCTATAACAAGGTATTACGGTAGCCGTATAATAATTAAATAAAGTATTATATATATAGAATTACTAGGCGCACAAAGTTATACCTTTTTTTTTAGCGATAACTATTATATACGTGGTAGTATGTAAGAAAATATCGATTTTATAATAGGCGTCGTAGCGGTCGTGTATACAAAGCGCGACTATTTTCTCTCAGACTCTACGATTGTGTGTGTTTTTAGGGTAGTAGGGGTTGTAGGCTATAATTGGTTACGGGAGGTTACGGAGGTATAGGTCTCGCTCGATAAGGTTAGCTAGTATAAATCTACGAAAATATATAATTATAGCGTCTAATTTATAAGATAAGAGGGAAGCGACGGACGCGGCGGATTCTTTAATAAAGAAAGCTATTCGAATTCTACTAATCTACAAATCTACTCTAGGATTTCACGCGGAATCTAATAACATGGATTGAAACACTAATAGTATTCGAATATAATAAAGTCGTGTTGACATCTAGCTTTCTCGACTTATCCTTAGTAAGCGGGACTATAAGTACTAAACGTAATACTAATATTCGATAGCATCCGATTAAAATGGACGCTAATCGAAATTCAACTTTCCGGAAATTTCATGATCGAGCGATTTTGGAGTACTAACGATTTACAATTCGTCGGTAGTATTCGATAGAAATAAACTTCCAATGCAATCCGGCTTGCTCAAAACTTTATAATTAAGCGAGATGGGGGGTACTAGGTAAAATAAGACCCTCTATAGTACTATATAGGACTAGACGTCTATTATACTCCTGGCCTTCTTAACAACTCCTCAGTAAGCGAGGCTAGAAACGGCAGACAAATTACTCTTTCAGTCTGCTATATGAAGAATACGCCAGAGCTTGGAACTTCTTTACGGTATTTATATTTACATTGTACATTCAGGGAAACTTCGAGACCTATTGAGCAGGCTGACGAACAAAATCAAAGTGAGGACATTGACTTTGTGTACCATAAGTATTGCCAGCTGGTACTAGGAATCACTGACAACGATCCTGAAGGTAAAAGAACCAACCTGAGATCCATGCTGGAGGATTCCTGACGATCAAATTTGAAGCTGCCAGGAATACAAAAACACTGATCACGATTCGAAGAATGTTCCCTCGAATTGCAGTTTCGATTGTCCAAAGGGTATTACGAGTTCATGGCCCTAAGAAACTAGCTGTCGGTGCACATACCCCTGTTTACGGCATAAATGTCTCTTCTTGTCTGTTTTGATTTTTCCTTCACGCAACAACACCATGGACCGCTACAGAGGCGCTGCGTTCGCGGTTCTCCGCATCGAGCTTCCATCCATGTGTCTAGCGATCCGAAACCTTCCTCACGAGCTCCGCCACAAGATCCTGCGATACGCCTTCGACGATGCCATCGACGATGACTTCATCCGCAACCACAAATTTGCGCCTGTCAAAGGTTGGGGAGAGAGAACCGACCGTATTCGAGACAACGCGATCATGGACTGTACGACGAAGCTTCTCGACTTGTCCGACGATGTGGAATGGCGCGTTGATGTTGTCTTCAGCTCGAACAAAGCTATTGAGCAGTTGTGTGAGGATGACCTGGAGTGGAAGAAGGAAGTATACGTGCCGGGTCGACGCGTGAAGGCGCAGTGGAAGAAGGACAGACATGATCTTGGTTCTGTTGGTGGTTTTCACTGGTCAGTGTCAAGAACTGCAGTTACGTGGACGTCAAGAGCTGACAAGAGAGTGATTGGTGTGAGTTGTATAGCAAAGCGGAGCAGAGTGGCGAGCTAGACGACTTCGTTGGCAACCACGACGGGACTTTCCATGGAGACGAGGAATGGTAAATCGATACCACACATCATGCCATTCTTGGAATAATCAGCTAATAAGAATAGCCTCACGTGTGTCATCGTCGCTGAAGCCAATGGCACATCCACACCTCCATTTGTCCAGGGTGTAATTTCTCGACGTATGAGACGATACCTGCGCGAATTCGAAAGTCAAGCAGATATCCGGTTCCGCAGTTTTCCCTCCTCGATCAAATCAGCACAGACTTATGATCTGGATCTGCTTCTTCGGGAGTTGGATGGTTGCTGGCACCTCATCTCACACGGATCAAGAAACCAGAAAGAACAATCTGCTGTCAGGCTGATGTATCTTGATTACATGAAGAGACGTTGAGAAGTGAGATCCTGGGAGAAAGCCGAAGAGGGCGCTCAAACGAAGCTGCTCAAATTAAAATGGATGGCGACACATTTTTGGCAACGGTTGTTTTGGAAGTCTCTAGAAACTTTTGACTGTTGGACTGGTCTTGAGTACTCGCATCTCATCCCAAAGAGCCTAGAAACACCGCGTAATCAGATCAATCCATTGAACCAAGAACCCACCAAGTTCCGACTTACTTTGGCAGTTGAGGCTTCAGATCAAGATCGATGGAAAGAATCTGGCAAAATCAACACCATATGTCGTTCCCGAGTACGCAAAAACCCTACGCTCCCCTTGGGTGTTCTACACAGTCCAGTGCTTCAACACCAATATTCTTGTTCATAAACATGACCTCAACCTCATTCTCGAAACTTCCCTCCAACAATCCTCGAACCGACCAAACCACAACAGAGATGGGGACCTCGAAGCGTCCACACCTTCCACAATCACCCCCAACCCCAACGCCATCTCCCAAACACACACACCGCGGGACATCGAAGCACTCTGAAAACGACACCACGAACAACGAGACAACCCACATTATCGACAACACCGAATATGACAACCTCGATTTCACCACCCAGCCACCGATGTCCTGCACCGCCGAGGAATACATAGTCCACTGCCAGAAATGCATAGCCAGACAGCGGCACACCATAACAGACCAAAAGGACCTATGCACTCAGGTTCTTAATACGTTGCAGAAGATGAGGGAGCTGGAGAGACGCATGTACGAGTCACTCGCGGATGCGCAGAAGTTTGTCGCGGGTCTGAAGTGAGTTTGTCCTTTTATAAAGGGTCGGGTATGTGCTGGCTGACCTTTTGATAGCGGAGAGTAGTCTTTTTGAGGTTCTGAGCTGAAGATTTCGGCCATCGGCGTGATGGTAGAGAGGCTACTTGGTTAGAAAACGGGACTGATGCTGCTCGTGGTTTGAGCCGGTCTTCGGAACTGTCAAGGAAGGTTGCAGCCACGATGGAACGAGACAATGTATGGTAAAAACTTGTCTTGCTGCTGGCCGCCTGGGATCGACAGACTCGTTGTACGGACCCTAGTCTCGGCCTTTTCCTAGACATGTAATTAGCTACGTTTCCTCTCGCGAAACATGAAAACATACCTTAACATTGTCTTCCCAATGTCCTAGATTCATCCTTTCATATTGATCAACATCTTCCACGCCATTTCCAACTCAAACACAACCACAAATTCCAATCCAACATCCCAGCCTAGCCCGGCATCTCCCGAACAACCCGCAACAATGTCTCAAAATCAACAAGAAAACAGCGAGGATATCTCAAAGCTCATCGAGTAAAACAGCGCCTTGGTGGAGCAGACCATTCAGCTGCTCCACCAGCGAATCCACCTCACAAGCACGTCCCAGCAAGTCACCGACCATACATCAGGACTCGAGCGGGATTCCCAGATGCTGAATTACGAACAGGACACGATGATTGTGGTTGTCGATCTCCTGCGTACTCATATCTTTACCGCCATTCAATTTTGGCAGGTCACGAATGATATGGCGATTAAAGTTCGGGAATTAGAGGCGAGATGGGAGGCAATCGAAGAGATTAGGATGTAGGAAGGGGTTGCCTCCAGTCAAAAATGAGTTGTAATGGTTCGGTAGATCGTGCCTCAAATCAATGTTGTCCTAGTATATATCTTGATACTGCCTGTATCAGTGACATCAATTAGCTAGGCACCTTGCTGTGCTGTGCAGAACAATGGAGACTTACCCACATCAAAAGCCCATCAAATCTCGCCCTCTTCCAAAACGCGTGCGTTGATACCGTGACGCTACAGGTATACAAGATACACATTCCGCAATACATCAACACGACTCCTCTCTCCCTGATCCGGACCAGGCACGTGCCTGAAGACTAGCGTCATATAAATCCACAGACTCTTTCGCAATTCTTCAAAAACAAACACCACGCCATGAGATCTCTTCTCTTCCTCCCTCCTCCCTCCACCCACCCCCCTCCTCAATTCAACAAACTCCAACATACCGCCGGAAGCCCAACAGCAACGATGGCATACCTCATGACCGAAACAAGGCCCAAGGCGAGCTCTTGGCCAAAATCCTGCAAACCCTTGACGGCATGAAGGGAAAAAAGGAAAAAATGGATACCGTAAAAGCGGCAGCACGCCCAGCATTGAAGCGAAAGTAAGTACCCATCCCCACCGCGCACACTGGGCAGAGCTAAAATACCGTAGGGCCAAAGCAGAGCAACCAGAACTACGCAAAGCCGCCAAAGCCGCCGAACCAGCCTTCCCAACACTCGAAGAGCTCGCCAACATGGACGACATAGAGGTCCACCAGTGGCTGCGGGAGCTAACACTCAAAGAAGTCGACAACATGGCCGACGTAGAGGTCCGCCAGTGGCTCACGAAGCTCGGCGCCGGCGAACACGTCCTCTACTACGGGACCGCCGACATGTGCCGTGAAGACCTGGAAAATCTGGTGATGCAGTACGGAGGAAAGTCTTACCTCGCATAGCACCTAAAACCTCATCTTCGCTGCCTTGACTTTATCGGATCGCGTAATCCAAGTTCCCCGTCCACACTATTCCCAGGCCCATCACACCTCGCATGTCGAACCAGACCAACCCCAGCCGCCTTGCCATGATAGCAAAATCCAACCCCCCCACGTTCAAGCTCCTATTCCGTCCCAACACGCGCGTGTCCAGATAAACATGGCCTCGTAAAGCTTTCGACCATACGTAGTGAGCATACTGTTACGAGTGATCAGGCAACAGCGACTCGCAGTGGGCTCGACTGAACAGCCAACTCCATTCCCTCCCCTCCAAGCTCTTTTACTAGATACCAACAACGAACCCCTCACATTCCACGCTCTGTTCCATACCCCATCTCGCCTCGCCGGTATCTAGTGCCATGCACGCATACTAAATCCTCGCTTCCTATTCACCCACATACGACTTTCGCCTCCCAAGCTCTTCCCACACCCATTTCAATCACCTTTCACGTATCCAGAAACATTTCGTAAACCCACAAAAAGCTCTCGCCACTCCATCATTACCACAATCTACTTCCATCCTCCCTCCAAGCTTTCCACGTGCCATTCCGTTCATCCCTCTAGTAGCCGATAGTCGTCACTGAATAAAGACCTCTATCTCTAACAAAACCACATACCGCACCACAAGACTACGATCCCATCTTCCAAACGCGTCGCGATATAGGTTCAAGTACAGAAAGCGACACAAACCCCTCATTCCCACATCACGAATGCGGCAACGACGAAAGAGAGATATCGTACAGACATGGATCGATGAAGAATATCGCGCGTCGCATGGTAGATTAGCGTATCGGCCCCGTATATACCGTAGTATGCCTAGCACCCGTCCCAGAAAGGCAAAACATCCATCTACCAACCTACCCCTCCAACGCGCCCACCAAAATGCAACCCAAGACAGAAAAACATGGCCGCCCGTGCAGACATCATGACCGCTCCACATCGTAATCTCGGATGAAAAAGACTGCTCACCTTGCCGTCAGCGGTTCATCAAAACCAGGCCTCTGCCCAAGCAACCTCTTATCCACCTCCTCAACCCCCAAAGTCTCTTTGCAAACACCGCCCTCGCAAACCATCACACGCTTCCTGTCCAACTTCATCCCCTGCAGCAACAAGTTCCTCTTCCACAGCCACTCCCCTTTGCTCTCCCGACCACCAAGCCTAACAACAGTCCTGAACCGATTACGCTCAGCGCCCGTTCTCAGCTTCCTCACCGCTTCCTCAACCTCCGGTCCCTCACCGGTAACGACAACACCTTTGACGCCCAGACGCCCCATGACGACGGAATCGAGGAGCGTGACGAAGAGGAAAGGGTGTTGCATCATTTCCGCTTCGAAAGCTTGGACAGTTGATCTCGCGAGGGTGGCGTAGGAAGCGTCATTAAGGAGAGAAGAGAGGCGGTTGAGGTTGGAGGCTGAGACGCCGTTGGTGGATGGTTCGGCATTATCCATTCCATCTTTTAGGCGGAGGATGAGATCGGGTGCTGTGGCGGTGGTGGAGAAGAACCCGCCGGACATGGATGATGTGTCGTGGAAGAGGGAGATTTGCGTTTCTGTAGTAGAGATCGTTAGCAATGTCATTCTACAATGGATTGGAGGGAGAGGTAAGAAAGGGGATGGGACGTACTCATCAACCGATCCGCCCACTCCAACCACGCATCATCGAACGTAGCTTCATAGAGCTCAATAAGACCCTGGATCAAGAACGCGTAATCATCAGCAAACGCCGGCGCATCACCAGGTCCTTCCCGATACACCCTCTTCATAGTCCCCTCCTTCTCATCAAAAAGCTCTTTCCTGATGAATCTCGCCGCCCTGATCGCCGCATCAAGATACACCTTGGCTTTCGCTGGCTCACTAGCAGCAAGTACAGAACTCGTTTTCGCAAGCCCAGAAATCGCCAGTCCGTTCCATGCAACCACAATCTTATCATCGAGCGCAGGCCGGGGCCTTTCCTTCTCGCGATGACTTCGTAGTCGTATTCTTCCGTCTTCTAAAATATTCTCGACCTCTTCTCTTGCAAGGCCGAATTCTTTTCCCAACGCGTCAGGTGAGCTGACTACCGCGAGAACGTTCTGGTCGATCAATTCGTCGTGTGCATCGTGTTCGGGCTCAACGTTTCCATGTTCGCCAACGTTGTAGTATTTGGCGAGAACGCCGGCATCGCGGTCGCCGAGTATGGATTGAAATTCTTTGAGTGTCCAGACGTAGAACGCGCCTTCACGTTTTTCCTTGTCTGTGGCCCGATAGAGTGAATCTGCGTCTTCTGCTGTGAAGAAGCCGCCTGAGAGTGACTGCATGGGTGCTGTGGTGAGGTACGTCGCAATATCGTGGACTACTTCGAGGAATGCTGGGTCCTTGGTGATCAGATATGCCTCGAGGTATGTCGAGAGCAGCTGGCCCTGGTCGTAGAGCCTATATCATTGTAAGCAAGCTTCCAGCCTCAGGCAAATTTGTCCTCACATCTTTTCAAAATGCGGCAAGCCCCAATCTCTCGTCACGGAGTACCTCGCAAAGCCATTGCCGATCTGATCACGGATACCACCGTCAGCCATAGCCGTTAATGTCTCCAAGACCATCCTCTCCCCCTTCGCGCACTCATCCTCTCCCACCACATCCCGAACCTCACTAGGACACTGTCCCAACCCCAGCAAGAATCTCAAATTGACCGGCGTGGGGAACTTAGGCGCCGTCCCAAATCCTTTGAACTGCTCATCGAACTTTGCAGCAAAGTGCTCGTAAGCCTCCTCCAACAAGTCGAGATCAAGGGTATCACTATCCTCCTCTTTATCCTTGCCCTCATGACTGATCAATCCCTCCTGCGCAAATTGCCGCAATTGTGCTGTAATTTCTTTTGCGGAACCCAGACACTTCTCTTCTTGGTTCTGCCACAAATCGGTCATCTTCACCAAGATCTCTTGGAAGCCAATGTGTCCATATGTAGCTGAAGTCGCACTTTCCGGGCCAGGCCAGTACGTGCCTCCGAACAGTGGTTCGAGATCTGGTGTCAGGAAAACATTGAGAGGCCATCCTCCTCCTCCAGTCGTAGCCTGAACATAATTCATATAAATCCTGTCGATGTCAGGTCGCTCCTCGCGATCGATCTTGATAGGTATGAAGGAGGTATTGAGGAGATGAGCGATTTCCGGATTCTCGAAGGATTCGCGTTCCATAACATGGCACCCTGCGTAACTGAAATCAGTCACTGTACCTATAATCATAGACTTTTGTGGGCGGGAGGAACTCTTACAATGACAAGCCGCATACCCAATACTCACAAACAAAAGCCGATTGCTCTTCTTTGCCAGTGCCAAAGCATCCTGATTCCACGTCTGCCACGCGACAGGATTATTCATGTGTCCACGCACATAGGGACTCCTGCTCTCCGCCAGTCTATTCGCCAATTTCAACTCTCCGGTCTCTTCCTCTCTCGGCGCAGCTGAGTGTCCCATCGCAGCTACCTCTCCCACATCACTCGCCATCTGACGAGCTCCTCTACGGATCTCAAAAAGCAAGGGTTGATAGACCGTCCGCCTCGTTGTCGCCAGAATCCCACCGACCAGAGGTAAATCCAAGCCAGAGGCAGACCAGCAGGCGTAGCTCAGAAGTTTCCGGCAAGAAGAGAGGTATGTTCCGGAGAGGGAAAAATCGCCGCCGCAGTAATCTCGAAGCGTATGGAAGGTATAGTTCGAGGCCCGATGTCCGAGGAAACTGGAACAATGGCGCAAAAAAGCGCGAAGGGTGTGTCCAGGACAGGGAAAAACTCCAGACAAGGCTCAGTATGGATTCCGTGTGCGTATGCCTGCACACCCGAGTCTTGAAACAGAGACAAAAAGTGTCGTGAGTGAAGGAAAGCAAAGTCGCGTGGAGGGGCTCGAAGTGGGCTGCGTTATTGTCTAGCTCTACCGGGCCCGAGGCGGCGAAGAACGCTCGTCTAAAATAGTCGCGATGAGCATACCTGCAGGCTTCTACGAATCAGAACTAAGACCGAACAATGTATTGGGATCATGATTTCTCATTCGTTGATTACTATGATAGAGGCGACGGTTGGGTAGCCATTCTTTTCGCCAACGAGCCGCCGATGTGCCAGATGGCTAAACTTCCCTACGGCACCCAAAGTCATATTCTATATCCTGCACACCTAGACATCATGCCTTTGTGTCCGTCCATATCCAGTTTCGAAGTCGGCAAAAACTTACACTTCGACTGCACGGCTCATGGTTGTTTTGTCTCGGCCACCAAACTTGGGCAGCACGCTGTAAATGATGTTTATATTGCACCTATATTGCAGTTGGTCCAAGCCCGTGCCAAACTCCAAAGGCTATCTGAACCTCACCTCCTACTACTCAGCAACCTCGCTGTGTCACCAGCGAGTGTGCCACCGAGGTCTGTTCATCATTGATCGTAGTGTTTGCATCATTGGGGACGTTTCATGGCCAATGACGGTCGCATTATCTGCTCAGGTAACTAGATTCACATTTTCTCGGCAGAGACCACTTTCTCATACTCGGCCCTGTCTTCATTCCTGATTATGTACATGACTAAAACCATCATAGCTCAACCGCCCACTCACAGATTCCAAGAGGGAGTCAAGAGACACGGCTCCAGCAACTGTTGTATAAATGATGTCGACCAACCGACCGCAGACTGAACATAGTAATGATTGAATGTTGCCAAGTGGCGCGAGTCTCAGTTGAACTTGATGCCAGTGTTCCAGTGGATAGTCTGCCAGCCGCGAGAGGGCGAGACTTGCTTGGCAAACTGTCCCAGATAATTGCCTATTCTGGTCAGTATACATAGTCATAGGGACGACAATAAAAAAAGGCAGTACAAACAGTGGGCCAAGACAAATGCGTGGTGAAGGGGTATTTATAAAGAGTTCCAACCGATGCTGGGTTTTCCAAGAGATGGTAGGACATTGGTGGCAAACTCGCCGAGGTAGTTACCTAAGTGAAGGGTAAGGATGTTGTTTGCGACAGTAATCAAAAGAGCATGGGATTGTTGAAGGGCTCAACCAGGGAAAGTGCTCTTTGGATTCGTTAGTTCAAGCTCACCTGGGGTCTTGTAGTTGCAGACGGTGAAGTCTGGGGAGACGCTGCCGCCAGTGTTGGCAAGACCACCATCGCAGTGGTAGGTAGCGCATCCGACCGACGTGGTTCCCTTCCAAACCATTTGAGTGAAGTGTCCCCATCCGTCGAAGGCAGTCTCGTCGTTGATGTTGCTTGGTGTCGCTTGACCGTACATCGATGCAAAGTTTCCGACCTCGTTGTTGTAGAACAATTCGGTTATGACAGAGGAGATATTGCTGGCTGGGCATCCGGCAGCGATGTTTTGGCCGTATCCACCACCATCCATTTGACTGTGTCTGTTAGCGCATGAACGAGAGAGAAAACGCCAGATGATCGTACGTGTCATGAGCGTATTTGCAGGACTGGGCGATCTTCAGAGCAGTGGCTGCAAGACCGGCGTCCCAAACGAGAGCTGGAGCGGAGTGGTTGGCACGGTGGGCGTTGTGGTGGTCAACGCATGTCTGAGCATAGTCGGTAGGAGCCTTGCCGGCTGCAGAAGCGGCAGCTGAGGTTGAAGCTGGCGGTGCGGCAGATGGTGCCGTGTAGGCTGGAGTCGTGGCGACTGGGGCGGCTGGGGCCTCGTAAGTTGGAGTCTCGGTAACTACGACGACTGGCGCAGAGTTGGTGGTCTTTGGCTTCCAGTGCAAGTACTTGAGCGAGGTGGCCGCGGCGACAGGTGTGGTTGGCGCAGCTGGGGCTGGGTCATCGGCATAGACGGTCGTGTAGACGTCAGTCACCTCGGTGACGGTGACAGCAGCCGGGGCACCGTTGCCGTACGCAGCTGGGAAAGCATTGGCGGCGGCCGCGAAGGCAGCAATGGCGAATGAGCGCATGTTGATGGAAGTGTGTTGGGGTGTCTGAGAGACTGGAGTGTGTTAATTGGTGATCACAGATCCACCGAGAATGTTGAACTGAAGGTGTGTCAGAACAGGGCCGGCCTCCAGGGAGAATACAAGCGCCCAAGGTTGTGTGAATGAGGATGTGAGTAGGAGAGAATGAGGGTGTGAGTAGGAGTGAGTGTTGATTGAATGAGTGAGTGTTGCTTGGATGAGTGATTGTTGAATGAAAGAGAAGCTGCTATGAAGAGAAGGAATGTTGAGTTCTGTAGGACAGAAGGTGGGTGAAGAAGGCAAGAGTGGGAAAGTGAAGCAATGGCACGGCTTGACAGTCACGGCCAAGTCAGGAGGGCGAGAGAGCGGCTGAGCTGGCTTGATCAAGAGACGTCTCGGCCGGCAGTGCTGTCGAGTTTGGGGGTTGTGCAAGAACACGTCGCGCAGAATACTACAAAAGATGCTGACCTACCTGGATTGTTTGTTTAGGCCTCACGGAGGTGAAAAGTTGAGGAGGCCGCTGGGGCTGAAGGAGTGACTCGGACCGAAAAGGAGTGTACAGAGACGAGGTCTCAAAGGGTAAAGGGCAAAGGGCAAAGGGCAAAGAGCAAAGGGCAAGTGAATGTGGGTGAGGTTGTGGTAGTGGTCCCAGAATGGTCGAGGACGCAATAAGATATAAGAGTGGAGGGCCCTGAGGATGGCAGGGGTGGGAGATTAGCGTCACGGGAATGCTGAAACCTAAGGTACAGTAACTAGTAGTGACGCCCCTGGCTGGCTCCCTCCTACGAAGATCCACGCGATTCTGGCAAGCACATTCCAGGCGTTGGCGTTCTGGAGGTGACTGATTCTGATTCATTATAAGTTATATATATTATAAGTCATATACGCTCCCTAGGTAGAAAGAATCTCCTTCACTTCCAAACACCGTGTGGACTGTTGAGCCTACCCGGACCTGTTCGAGTTGCTCTCCTCGCTGCGGCTCTCGTTCCCCGAGTGCATCCGAGTGCTGATTCCGTTGCTCCGTTGCTCATCGTGAGCGTCTCCTCTGGCCCAGTGCTTCCAAAAGCTGGCTGTCGTGTCCAACAGCCAAGTGTCTGCCAAACTCTTGACTCGGACTGCTGGCGCTCCAAAGGCGTCGTTTCAGAACGTCCATTTGCTGAGGTACAAGGGTCGACAAACGCCCGGCTTTGATTTGTCGCTTCCCCTGAGTTCCTGCGTCGTCCCGCTCTCGCCCTCGCCTTACAGATGGATCCAGCTAGGAAATGAATATCCTAGCGTCCAAGAGGGTCACAGGCACGGATCTCCTTCGGAGCGGTCCTGGGCCCTCTGGCAATCCCTCTAGCAATCCCTCTAGCAATCCCTCTGGCAATCCCTCTGGCAATCCCTCTGGCAATCCCTCTGGCAATCATTTTCGCCAAGTAGCGCTGACCGTGATACGCAAACGTAATCTGAGAAAGGGCCCTATCGCGAGTGCCTCCAAGACGCTCCCGTCACACAGCCACCGCTGCAACCACAACTCTCAGCCTCGACCAATCTCCGTAGAGCGGGCACTGGTGGAAATTACCGCCAGATCTGCTGCGCTAAGGCGTGGAGTGCCGGCTGTGGAATCGTAAGAATCTGCTCGGCAAGCAGGGGACGCATCTTTGTCCAGCTTTTCCTTGCCGTGCAGCGCTTCGTCGTCTCAAAGATGCCGTCGTGCAACTTCAAGAAAGGAAGCGGAAGTAAGATGGACTCGGGGCGGTCGCCGGAGAACAGCACAATGGAAACAAGTACTCAAGTGAGGTGCAGGGAACAAAGAAGAAGGACAACGATTGCTTCGTTTTGTTTCATTTCCAACTCCCCTTCCAGGGCGCCGACGACCAAATTGCAGCACCTCTGATACCCCATAACTTTGACTCGTCTCTCGCCCTCTCTACTGCTGTTGGAACTCGACAGTTTGCAGCCAGACTTTTCTCGCACGGTAGGTGTATTCTACCTCCTAGTTCAAGAACATGCTGCCCCCCGCCCAGGTTTAAGCGCACTTCTGAAACCTTATCCTCCACGCGCAGCACAGCTGCACCTGCAGATCTCCACACCAACAACTCTGGTTCCGAAAACCTGTCAACGTAAGGGTGAATCGCAAAGTCTGCAGGAATTCTCCATCCTTCAAGCTTCTTGGCTGAAGAACCTCAATGGTAGAAGAGGAGCTACGTATCTCCATTATGCCGGCCACGACAAGTCGTTCTGGCCCATCAACCGGCCTCTAGCTCCCCCGAATTGGCATCTCCACGAGCTTCACGGTCTATCTATGATATCTATGATTCGCCGTCGTCATGATTCAATAGACATTCGACTACTGTTTTGCCAGATGGCCATGTTTTAGGCCAGAGCTACAACCTTGGACTTCACAGCACGACCCTCCACGCGCGATGGCTAGCAGCACACCTCGCCATGCACATTTAGTGCGCGAGAAATTGCATAGAGTTCGCCTGGCTTGGACGGTTCGCATTCGAGGAATAGTGTATTGTTGTGGCGTTCCTACCACAGGGAGTCGTTATCCTCACATGTCGCTATTCAGGACGTTGGAAGAGAAGATGGCCATCATTCTGTCTGGTACTGAAGCTTCTAGCCGCGATGATTCCTACGCACTCACTATCACGCATTATCATTCTGATATATTGCGCTTAGTACACGCTTGCTTGTAGCCCACGGACTTCTGACGTCATCCTCATCTCACGACCTCGAGCAGATAAGATTACCTTGACGTCGATCTCTATTCCACCTACACCTTTTCGCACAATTAACCATTGGGAAAGACTGAGACGACAATAATGGCTGGCTGAAGATATTTGCGGATATTAAGAACTTCCACCTCGCATGGCAGTAAATCAACTTCTTCGGCTCCCCTAGCCTTCTGCTACCTCTGGAGCTAGTCTGGGAGTAGCAATTCCATGTGAAGAAAAAAGTTGAGAGCCAACAGTCTTGGAGGCCTCTGTGTTCGACATCAGAAGAAAACTGACATGTTAACGAATAGGAATCTCCACTCCTCGCTCACCACTCCAAATTCCTTTCTCCCGCTCAAACCACAAGACCAAGATTTAGGCAGGACGGGAATCGAATGCTTTCTCCAGTCCAGTCGCTTCGTCCAAAAATTTCCGCAAAGTCGAGAACAACGGAGTGCTAGCATGAATCGCTTCGCCCAGATCAAAAATGTATCTCCTGCATCGAAGCAGATGTCCCGTGCAAGACACGCGCACCACGCGTACCGCGCGTACCACACGCACCACACACTTGGACGGTGGTTTGACCCTGGAGCACCACCTTGAGCCTTGTCACCGGCCTACAAAAGTGTGCCGGATCCTGTATCACCTTCTTCTCGATTCCCGAAACAAATCTATTCACTAGCTACTCTATTCTCCAATCGACTCTCCCTCCACAACTCGCAACCCACCTTGGCTCTCAAATTCCGTCGACAACATCTTGCCTTGCTCAAGGGTAACGAGTAGCGACTTCCAGACCTTCACGACTTGCGCAACACTTGTATCCCCCATTCAACACACCCAGGCACCACGTCCCACGCTCGGAGGTTCCGGTCGCGCAACACCGAGCGCTGTAACCCACGTGTCCGCCTCCGTCACGACCGCCGCAAATCATTCGCTGGTGTTTCTCTTGCATGTCCTCAGCATGGACATCTCAAAGAATCTCCTATGCCCGTCATACGGAACGATACGGAAGACAGTCGCAAACGGTAATCGCCGGTGACCGACGAGTGCGACAGCTACCTCGACGAATTTTAACATCGTTGATAGGACACTGGAAGACCCGGGGAATGGTCCATCTGGCAGTGGGACGATTTGCCAACGAGAATTCGGCTCAGACGCAGCTTTGATGTGTAGACGCAGGTATCACGATCGGTTGACCATCGCATAAAGACCTTAGATGCTCTTTTCCATCCGGCCGCCCCGTGCCGCTAAGATATGCCAACGATGCGTCCGCTTGTGTATCCGAGACGAGACTTGGAGGTCTAGATGTAGGTACCGCGATCGATTATGGCGATCCTTGGGTTATACAAGTAACAATAATGGAAGAGAGATTGGCTTGAGCTGAATACGACTCGATACTCGTCTCTCTCTATAGTCGAGTCTGTCTCAATATCTTCGTATAACGATCTTACTATAATACTCAATTCATCAATTGATATGGACCCTAATAAATCAAATCCCCGTAGTGCAAGGCTACGAACTCACACACGCTCTTTATAATTATAATGAATAAACAATACCCCAGACGAATCCCCCCCTCCCAAACTACAAGACCCAAAAAAAAAAGCCCAAAAGTATACAGTACACTCCAAACAATTCCAATTTCCACAAAGTGGCGGGGAACCCAAACAAAAAAAAAACCCCCCACACAATTCCTCTATGGAAACCTGATAGCGAAGTCACCAAAATGAGAGAAAACCAGCTCCCTCCCCCTTCCCCCACAAAGTCAATTAGATAAAAAGCCGGGGTGGAGGGACCAGAGAAAACAGCCCGTATCGCAGCTTGGACGACATCGCAAGACACAGTCACGAATGCTTGCGCACCCGGAGTGTCTGTAGCAGTGGTCATGGAGAGCTCGTGGATGCACTTTTACCGCGCCTCCAAATCATGGGTTCTATCTTACATTCGATCGTCCGATCGATCGCTTGCTTCCTTGCTTGCTAGCAACCCTTCCCTAATCCCATCATCAAACCCGATGCAGCACACAAATCATCCCGCCCCCCAAACGTACAATCTCGCCCTCCAATCCTCAACAAAGTGTCCTCAGAATAACCCCCCTCGAAGCTATAGACTGAAGAGTGTAATACAAAACCCGGACAAACTTTTGAGTATCTCCAATACGCCGATCAAGCCATGGAGCGATCCAGATCCCATAATCTCCTGACACCAGTGGATGCAAAGAACAAGTACTGTATCTCCATGCATGCAAGGCGAGAGGAGTAGAAGGGGTATATAAAAAATTCCGTCAAGTGTCATGCAAAGAGTAGTAGTACCCTAGATGCCCCCGTCCTGTCAAGCAAAACAGAACATCGACAACAAGTCGCACAATGAAAACTCCGTCCTCACATCTTTTCTCGCGAAAATTCTGTGGGACCACCATATTTTTGTAGTTCGTAGAGCTCGTTCATCTTGGATAGAGAAGATAAATTGCGTGTATGCGACTGGGTGTATCACCCTTTCAAAATCATGGCAGGTATCGCATCTTCCATATATCAATCAATCGGTATCGTTGCCATTGCCGTCACCCCTTGAGCTAGCAGTCAAAGAGCTCCGACTTAGGGTATCGCTGCCACTGAACGTCGCCATGCTGATTCGATTGCTGAGACCCGATGTACCTCGCTCGCGATTAGGACTCACAACCACGAGTCCTTTACTGGCATCGCTAAGTGTCTTTTCGTGCGTGCTCGGTGGAATATTGTTGCTCATGCTAGTTGGGCCATTCGCTGGGGAGGTCGACGATCCGGATCCGTAATGTGATAGCGCGGATGGGGCGTGAGAGATATATCGTTCTCGAAGACGTTTGATTTCTCGGAGTCTGTTGCGCCACGGGGAGACGTGTTCTCCAATTTCGCGATCCCTCCAAACAAGCGAGAAGACGGAGGCATTCAAAGCTAGGAGGCGAACAAATTCCGGCAAAGCTTTACCGTTCAGTACCTTGGTCTCCGCCGCCGGAGAGAGTTCCGGGAACCCTGGCTGAGACAACACTCGTACCTTGTAAAACAATTGAGGCATATCTTCTTTGTCTCTGAGCGAGGTAAAGGAGTATTTCGTCTCGGGAGTGATCACAATGTAGACGTAATTGAACTGTGAGGGAAAGGTGTCGAAATCGAAGGGATGTCCAGATTCGTTCCAGATGATGTTGACGTAATCGTTTCCGATATGCCTTTTCTTATTGTTGCATCGAGGGTCATTCTCGAAGTCTGTTGGCATCATGGTGGGGATGTGGAAGATAATTTCGGTAGCCCGATCGCGCCAGCAGTAGGTATATTCTCCATCGATATCATCTCGCTGGTCTAGTCCTTGCAGACTAAATTTGGCACCCTTGAGCCGAGTAAGGAAACCCAAGTTACCAATGAACGAGGTGTAGTCGGCAGAGCCATAGGTATTCTGCAAAATCTCCACCTCGTTCTTCTGGCCATCGGCCATATAAATGACGCCCACCTTGTGACCGTCAACAGTGGAGTTCAAGTCAAAGCTTCGAATAGCACGAGCGACCGCCTCGTCATTTGCTGGAAGCGGAATTGGATAGGGAGCCCTTGGATCATAAACATTGTACGAAGAATAGAATTCTTGCATGACATCCTCAGGTAGAACTCCAATGTAGGATGATGTGTAGAATTGCTCGGCGGCCAGCCCTGTGGTCAAGGGAACTTGGTGGCGAGGAGGACTGGTGAGGGCGGGCCGGAAAATAAAATACTTGGTGCCAGATGGTCGCCGTCTGGTTATCTGAGACAAGCCTGTCCTGCCAGCAGTCTCGACTGTCAACAGACTGTATCCGATGACCCATGTTCGTTGCCCAACCTCTCCGTCCGTCTCTTTCGCAAAATTTGGATCGTGTTTGGTTTCGTCGCGATCAGAGTATGCGATCTTGTCCATCATATCCATCGTCACCAGAGCTTGATCTTCGATATGCTCCTTGCCATGATTATCAGTGAACGTCAGCTTCTCGGCGATCCAGGGTCTATACATTGGCCGATCTTGCAACTTCAGGTTCATGTACCAAAAAGTGATGACATGATATGCAAGAGCATAGACATATTGCGGGAAGTCCTCAGTTCCTGGTCGCTTCTTGGGGCCATTGTCGTGGTCATTGAGCATGCGTAGTTCACGAACGCTGTCGCTGTGCCTCAGACTTCTTCCTTGCCGCAGCGTAGATGAAGTGTGTGAGTCACGAGTCGCCTCTTTCAACTGCTGTTCCTTGGCGTGTTGCAGGTACCGAAAGCTGACACCAAACACCAGTTTGTATTCATCTTCACGGAAATTCTTGTACAATTCTGGCAAGCGTGCAAGCATGACCAGGAACTCGAGGATGTGGATTGCAATTTGAGGCTGAGTGATGATCTGAGACATCTTCTGCAGAATGTTGTCCAGATGTTTGCTAACCGAGAGGGGAAGTTCGTGACAACAGATCGTAAGTGCATGGATACACCATTTGGAAGTCCTATCCCAGGAACCAATGCCGAGAATGAAAGAGCGAACGAGTTCATCTTCCTCGCTGCGGGCATAGTGTGAATGGTAGCTGACTAACATGGTTTGTACGTGGAATAGACAGATTGCCACGTCCGCCTTTTTAAGCGATGTGTAACTCGGCGGATCATGAAAGCTTGATGAGCGAATCTGGTCGCACAGGACATTTCGGAGAAACCTGACTTGCGGAATGGCACCTCTGAAGAGGTTTTGATTGGACAGCTGAGCACCTAGATGCACCACGACGTAGCTGTAAACTTCCCAATCGGTGTCTTGCTGTTGCAGTAAGTCGATGATGGTCTCAAGCCAGTGAGTGAGTTTCAAAGCTTTGCTGCTGGGGGCAGCCTCTATATCTGGATCTAGAAAGGAATACAGGCACCGACTAGGTTCATTTGGTGGCTCCTCGGGCAATCCTTTAGGTCCGGGATAAAACCACAGCGGAAGCACAGGTCTTTTGACGTTGAATGCCTTCGATCTTGATGTCTGAACTCCAGACACGTTTCTCAAATCTCTCGCAGAAGGATCGTCAGGAAAACCAGCCAAATTTGCACTTTCGGCAGTCCTGCAAAGCACGGCAGCCACACTTTCGGATTCAGAGAGAGGTCGAATGTAAATCGCGTAATCGTTGGTCGCGCGCAATCGGAAGAGCAGCTTAATAGCACAGATGCGTGCATCGGTCGCGCATTCGTTGCTTGCAGCCACTTCGCGCACAAAGTCGAAGAGCGCCTCTGCCTTCGTAGAAGACTTGTTGGCATTGCCAATAAACATGCGAATGACGTGCTTGGCAGCAATTCTGCAGAGAGATGCCTTTGGATAAAGTAGGACGCCCACTGGATAGCCCGTTGAGGGAGAGAGACTTTGCGACGTTGATAATGGAAGTCTTCCTTCTTGGAAAACGGTGGCACGGAAGATATTCAAGATCTGGGCAAACAGGTCGTCATCGGCTCGTTCCACGACAGCGACTGCAAATGACGCAAGTTCCGCTAGAACCTCGTCATCAATTTCCTCCCTCATATTGGCCAGTACCAGAAGAGCCATCTCTGCATACTCAGTCGGCGATACAAATTCGACCGTGTGATGAGCTTCCCGTAGAACACGAACTACCAAAGAGCGTAGATGGCTAGGACGATCTCTATCGTGTAGAAAATTGGCCGTGATATCCTTGAAATTCTGCAGCCAACTGGGGTTGGAAGGGAAAAGTAGTCGATCCTCGACACAATGCTTGACCAGGATTTCTGCTGCAACATTGCTCAAACCTGATCCGAGGCCGAAGTACAAGCGCACGACGGCTTCCTGGTGGAGAATATCCAGTTCCGGGAACAAAGCGCTCAACGAGGAGACGATGAAATCCAGGTTCTGGGCAGGAGTACCGTCTTCCCGTTCGGTCCGGTTTGTTTTGCCACTCATTGTACTTCTGTCATCGCTTATAACAGAAGCTGTTCCGGTATTGGATGAGACGGGACTGAGGTCTGAGAGGTTCTTGCAATCAATGATGACATCCACAAAGTCATCCCATTCATGCTCTTGCTTGAGGACGATCTGGAGGCTGGGATCCGTAAAGTATGTCTTCAAGTGAACTAGGACATCGGCTGCGAATTTACGATCGTGGTTTTGAAGCGCGTTCCGTATGGCAGGTAGTAGACGATGGAGAGATATCCTAGGAAGTTCGTCCTGACCATTGAATTCAAACAGATGGGTCAACACACGGAATGCGCCACGGTTCGTCTGCTTCTCCATGCTGTTGCCCGCACTGGCTTGGAACTGATTGATAAATATGGTGACTGCAGTTTCTGCTAGGTGCGAGTGAAAGATGTTGCTCAGAGCGTTCCAGGTTTCGGTTTTCAATGCTCTGATTTGTACGTAAATATCAGACAAAAGGTCCAGACATGGTTTGATTGAGGAAGCGGGGACCTGAGTATAGGTGATAAGGGCGTTGATGACATTGATGGAATTTTCGAGGTCCGACTGTGACTGGCTCTCCCTGCAAATGTCGATGACCTGGTTCAATAGCAGACCGTAATCCTGCTCTGCAAAGAGCCGCGAGTTGAACCTGATCATGTCTACGACATACTGGAACAACCCTTCAAAAGACTTCTCTTCCTCCGCACTTGAGCCGCCTCGTGTTCTCCTCTCTGTCTTGCGAACCTTGAAGACCACTTTGTAATGAGCCCGAAGGAGCTTGGCCACAAATGGGGCAAGGTCCGCTTCCAATGCCTCCACATTTCTCCCACGGCTCGTCAGACCCAGCAGAGCCTGGAAGCGTAGAGCAACATGTCTGCTATCGTCAAGTACCCGGATTGATTCGAAAAACATGCTTCGCTCCATGGGAGACAGTTCGGTCGAACTGACAAGACTGACAAGCAAGCAATGCCCAGCACGAGAGGCTTCGGGATTCTCGTTGACCAGAAGATCCTGTCCTGCTGCCCATAGTAACAACGGTTTGTTCACTCGGTGGTGATTTAACAACGCACATATCTTGGAGACAGCTGCAACGCGCTCAGAGAGTGGCCGGGAAGAGTCCAATTGTAGTTTAAGTTGGGCGAGCTCTGGAGGTGCTCCGATGAGCTGGTCCGTGGTTGAATCCGTCGATGACCTTGGGAGAAGCTTCAAAGTTGTTGCTCTCGTGTCATGCTCAGAGAAGGATCTCTTGTTTGCCAGCTCTTGTACAACATCGGACCTTGTGAAATCTGGGTGGACAGCCGTCAGGCCCGGAGTCTGGACAGAGGCTTGCGAGGCAGACTTTGGACGGCCAGCCGTAAGGTTACGGAAGGCTTGTAGGATAGTTGAAGACGAGGATTTCCGATCTGGGGTCCTCGGCGGCGCATCTCCAGGAGATGGAGGCATAAGTCTCGCGGACAAAGGAAGCTCTGGTGGCTATTTTGCTCTGTGAATTTCGCGATTGTCATTAGCAGTAAGCTCAGTCTGTTGGGGAGAAGCGGCGGAGCCAGCGAGTATTGAGGGTTTCCAAAGAAAGTGAGATCTCAAGGACTCGAGCCATCGAGAGCAAAGCGAGAGGTTCAGAAGAGGACTGCGAGAAACGCAAAGTATGCTGAGAGCACGAAGCATGTGCAAGCCTTTGAAGCGGCTTGTGGACAGCTGAGAGGTTCGGTCGTCGCCGTGCTTCAGCGTGAGTTCTTCATGATCTCGGCGCGGCCTCAGTGTTGAAGATGGTGATCAACCTTGGGAGGCACCAGGCAGTCTGCATTTGCCTTCTCATCGGGGAGGCGTCATGGCAATGAAGCAGAAACAACTCACTTCTTTCGAGAGTATTGTAGACATAGAGTCTGTCTGGAGTTTCAGCGGCGCATGCGGTACGAGGAAAGGTCCAGGTCAGGTCTGCTGGGAGGGGGGCAACACCTTGCTGCGGCGTAGGATGCGGAGGGTGTCAGAGGCAGCGGCACCACGGGGCTTGATCCTACTCGAGCGTATGCACAGCTGAGGACATGTAGGCCGCCATTTTGGGGAGAGTCATGGTGGGTTCGGATCCGCGATTGAGACTTCCACCTGCAGATTCCGTCCTGCGCAAATAACTGGCGGCCATGGAGGCGGACCTGTGAGTCCCGTCTAAGTGCCACGCAAACTGGACTCGCAAACCACGCGCCCATGCTCATGACAATGGACGGAACTTTGGAAAACAGTCCAAACAACAATCAATAATTCCAGTTACACGCACCTCCTTCAGCCTCCCCGCTGCCACATCCTCCCTAGCGAGACCATCACTCCCGCAAGGATGGCGGCTAATTTGCAAACCATCATCCAGCTACTGGAGGCCAGTCAGGTCCCTTCACAGACCAAACACGGTACGTAAATATCGAAGACAAAACATCTGGCCTTGGAATCCGCCCTGGGGAAGTCGATGAGAGACAGTTGTCAAAAGCAGGACATAAAGGGAGAGCTTGCTACTCACAAGAGGTTTCCACTCGGCCAATATTCGCGACATTTTCAGTCATACAAAGCATCAGTCTCTGTGCAAGTCAGCCTGAACTTCAAAGCTAATGTACCACAGCCGAAGCAGCTCTCAAGCTCGAAGAAGACAAAGCCGGCTTCTCCATCAATCTTCTCCAAATCGTTGCCGCAGATGGCACGCCTGCCCATGTACGACTGGCCGCTGCCCTCGCATTTAAAAACTTCATACGCCGGAATTGGGTCGATGCCGCGGGCAACTACAAGCTGAAAGAGTCGGAGGTCCATGCAATCAAATCGGAGCTTATTGGTCTCATGACTATTGTCCCAACGACCATTCAAATACAACTTGGTGAAGCTGTTAGTCTGATCGCCGAGAGCGACTTCTGGGAGAGGTGGGATACACTGGTTGACGACCTGGCTTCCCGCCTCACCTCTGACAATGCGCTTGTCAACAACGGAGTCCTTCAAGTCGCACATTCCATCTTTAAGAGATGGCGTCCTCTATTCCGTTCCGACGAGCTGTTCACTGAGATTAACCATGTTCTGTCAAAGTTCAGCAGGCCGTTCCTCCTCCTACTCCAACACACTGACCAGGCCATCACGAGAAATCAGAACAACAAGGTGGCTTTAGAACAGAATTTCAGCACGCTGAACTTGATTGTCAAAATTTTTTACGACCTATCTAGCCAAGATCTACCTCCAGACTTCGAAGAGAACCTCGCAGACATTTGCACCATCTTGCACAAATACCTCGCATACGACAGCCCTCTACTAAGATCCAGTGATGACACCGAGGCGGGAGTGCAAGAATACGTAAAGGCTGGCATATTTGAGGTTCTTACGCTGTACGTGCAGAAATATGAAGACGCCTTTGGGACACTCCTACACCAGTTCATCGGCAGCTCCTGGCAGTTCCTGACCTCCATCGGCGCTGAGACAAAGTACGATGTCCTCGTCAGCAAAGCCTTGCAGTTTCTCACTGCCGTGGCGAGCATACCAGCGCATGCGGAGTCATTCAACAATGAGGCAACGCTAAACGAAGTTGTTGAGAAGGTTGTCCTGCCCAATCTCGCACTTCGAGAATCCGACCTGGAGTTGTTCGAGGACGAGCCCATTGAGTTCATCAGACGGGACTTGGAAGGCTCGGACAGCGACACAAGAAGACGCGCTGCGACGGACTTCTTGAAGAAACTCATGGAGCAGTTCGAAAAACTGGTCACGGACGTGGTAACCAAATATATTAATCATTACATACAAGAGTATGCCAGTGACCGGACAAACAATTGGAGGTCCAAGGATACCGCCGTCTACTTGTTCTGTTCCATTGCCGCCAAAGGAGCAAGTACTGCCGCCAAGGGTGTGCAAACGACGAACTCATATGTCGATGTGCTGGACTTCTTCTCAAAGAACATCGCCGAGGACCTTACTGCCACAAATGTGCATCCTATATTGCAGGTCGATTCGATCAAGTTCATCTACGTGTTTCGCTCGCAATTCACCCAGCAGCACTGGCATGCTGCATTTCCTTTGCTCGTTCAGCACCTCAATTCCTCCAACTATGTCATCTACACTTACGCCGCCATTGCTGTTGAGCGTGCGCTATACCTTACTACAGAGGACAAGCATCCGATAATACCCCAAGCTGAAGTGCTCGCATTATCCAAGGACCTGTTACAACATCTCTTCAAGCTCATACAACAGGAATCGGCTCCGGAGAAGATCCAAGAGAACGAGTTCTTAATGCGATGCGTGATGCGCGTTCTGATCGTCATCCGCGAAGGTGTTGTACCCATCACGGACCTTGTCCTTCGAAACTTCACAAATATTACGATGGTCATTCGGCACAATCCCTCCAACCCACGCTTCTACTATTACCACTTTGAAGGTATCGGCGCCCTCGTTCGTTTCGCTGCACCGGCAGATCCCGTCAAACTCGAGAACACCCTTTACGATCCCTTTGCAGCTGTTCTTCAATCCGACGTCCAAGAGTTCATGCCATATGTGTTCCAAATATTTGCGGCGTTGCTCGAGGCTAACCCATCTGGAACTTTGGGCGAATACTACCAACAACTCATTCAGCCTGTTCTGATGCCATCTTTGTGGGATTCAAAGGGCAATGTACCCGCCCTGGTCCGCTTACTATCTGCTATGGTACTTCGAGGCTCCGACCACATTGTCTCACACAATCAAGTTGAACCAATCCTGGGCATCTTTCAGAAGCTCATCACGACCAGGGCTCACGAGTCGCACGGATTCGATCTGCTCGAGGCAGTCGTGGGCACTTTCTCGGCAGAAGTTCTGGCGCCATATTTCCAAACCATTCTTTCACTCATGCTCACACGGCTGTCGACTTCGAAGACTGAAAACTTTACTTCGCGATTCGTCCGATTTTACCACTTCGTTGCGTCTCGGGATGAAAAGGGTTTGGGCACAGATTACTTCATCAAGACTTCGGACTTGGTACAGAACGAGTGAGTTGCGCCCCATCAGCTTCATCGCGATTGCACTAACACTTGCGCTTTCTAGTGTATTCAAACCTCTCTACCTCACCATCATTCTTCCCGACACGCAAAAGCTCACGCGGCCATACGATCGCAAGACGGCTGTCGTATCTTTCACTAAGACGCTAGCAGATTCCCAAGCGTTCATTGATCGCTACCAAAAGGGGTGGGCACTCACCTGCGAAGCTCTTCTGAAACTTCTTGTCAACCCGCCAGTAGCGACGGCGAGCGATGACATGATTGCTGATCACGATGTTGATGACTTGAGTTTTGGAGTGGGCTTCACGCAGTTGAACACTTGCCGCAAGGTGCCTCAGGATCGCTATCCTGAGATTGAGGATGTGAAGGCCTGGGCTGGGACGTATCTCAAGGATGCGGACAAGAGACACGGTGGTCGCATCGGGCAATATGTAACCACGAGGCTGAGTCCTGAGGCGAGGAGTGCGTTGACGCAGGTCATGAGTTAGAGGGGCAACTGATCAGTTGAGCGGGAAGGACAGAGGCATGGCATGGCGTGGTATTATTAGCTGGTAAGTACCCACGCAATCTGATGCGTCGAGGGAAGTCTTGATGAAAATTTGGAGGGGTAGTGATGTAGAGAAGGTGAAGTAAAAGGTCGATGATGAGGAAGAAGGATTTTGATACCATTGGTAGAGCGCTTAGAGGATTTGAAGGAGGAAGATGGAGACATAGAAGAAGATGACGATGATGGAAGACCCTGCCTCCTATAACCCACCCACCCATACAGAGCCGTGGGCTTTGTAGATGGTGAAAATGAATAATTAACCATAATACCCTATAACGTATTGGATCACCCAACCCGTCAGATCACCCAACCCGTCAAAATTTCTTGGCACGACCATCTCATGTTACGACTCTTCAATTTCATCGCTATTAATAATAGATTCTAAGTCCGTCGTGCTGCTATCTGATTTAGAAGATATCTCGATATCTTTTTTATAAGTTCGCGCATTATACCTAGTTGCGCCGCAGTTCCTATAGCGCCGTTAAGTTAGTCGGGCTGTTTCTTAACTACCACTACTACGAGCCTTCTTTAATCCCTGAGGCGCTATAGACGCCTCTGCAGCTACCTGCGCTACTATAGTCCTATACTTAATAGTACTACCTTACTAGATCTACTTCCTTTTACGCGATTTTCGCTTCGTTATTACGTCCAATTACTCTTTAAGCTCGCGGTTACGCGTAATAAGTAGAGCGTTTTAGTATAGTATCAATTCAGCGCCCTTAATAAGCTGGGAAAAGCCTACCTACGTAGTAACTAGTAACCGAGTAAAAGACTCGCTTACGAGCTTAGATTAGGATCTAAATTTATAAGTATTACTTAGAGTCTTTAACTACCACGGCGTTTCTAGGAGACAGGGTTCTAGCGGGGTACGTAGCCGTACTTCAAGGCGATCTAACACTACCTACGCGTCGATAGGGACTAGCCCTACTACCTTAAAGGCCTTTTAATAGTTCTCTTTTATAAACACGTCGAAAAACGCGTCTTTAAAGGCAGGGAGAAAGCCTTCTTTATTAATANACGGCGAGAAGCAGACTATATTAAGGGGCTAGAGGATATACGACGAGTACGATAGTATATAGAGGGTTAGGATCTTATTTTCGAGGTAGTAGTCCTTAAAATCCTAGCTAAGATAGCTCTTATAGCCGTCTAAAATAAGAAGCCTATACCCCCCTACCTACCGCGCCTTTGTATACGCGTTAAAATACTTCAACTACTTAAGACCAAGCGCGTTATTTATCCAGCCGTTCTTAGAGACTAAAAGCTTCTAATTACGCGGTATATCTGCCTTCTTATACTACGAAGAGATGTAAACTCGTCCTTTATAGATAATAAATAGCGGGGTTATATACCCAGCTACGTAAATACTCTAAATAACTGTAACCTATTCGCGATCGCCCGGCTGAATGAGTTCAGGCCTTATACGTCTCTCGGAGGCTATAACGACCTTTATTAACCTAATAACACCTATCTGGAAGCTAATCTCGTCGAAGTTGTACGTATCCTCGTCGTAGATACCGTACTTTGCCTTAGTATCTGTAACGAGCTTGAACTACGCGCTAATAATCTCTAGATCTTCCTATAGTATCCTCTACCTATCCTTAGCTCGATTGAAGGCTGTCTTGAGCTTATCTAAGCGCGTTACGAACCTCTCAGCCTACTTTTTACCTACTAGCTCTCCACCGCGTATACCTAATAGTTTATCCGCTATATCTGCTACCTCACACAGCCGGGGCGCAAATCCTCGCGAATCGAGGTCGAGGATGTATCGGATAAGCGTTTACTCTTCGGTAAGGGTAAGTTTCCGACTATTTACTAGTTTTTCGAGGATAAATAGGACTCCTCTAACGCGTTCGGAGAGGGTTTATTATTTAACGTTAAAGGCGCGCGCAGTAGCCCGTTAGCTTCGGAATTAGCCGGTATTTAAAGCTTAGATTATAAGCTGGATTCTCCCTTCGTGTTGGAGTCGTAACTCATTACGTTATTGAGATATAGTAGAATAGGAATAGTAGTTGGGGTCTTAGCAAATTTTGACGGGTTGGGTGATCTGACGGGTTGGGTGATCCAATACGTTATATCTACAATTTTCGATTTCAAACCCGTGTTGATTGACTTGCAAGTCAACGGAAGATGCGTCTTTGATATGAGGGAGAGGGAGGGCTACTGTTCTGATTGCCCATGGATCTCAATGGTTAACTCAGGTAAGCAGCTTGCTTTGTTGCTATTTCTTGCTCTTTCATATAGAGATGCTTTTTCTAAGAATTGGCCTGGTCCGGGTCCGAGCTCCGCTTTTTGAGTGACTTTGCTGTTGTGGTGGGAATTGACGTGGATCGAATTCCACATGATCATTAAATTAGAGAATGAGAAGTCTCCATCGTGCCAGCCGGTGAGAAGACCGGACAGGCGTGCTGGCTCCTTGAGATGAGGAGATAAGCTGTACCTACTTATACGTAGCAGTGACCTCCGCGTGGGGCTGCTGGGCCGATTTCTTCAATTCTCTGTCCCTCACAATCACCATGCAGAACTCGTCTCTCTTCGCACTCGTTCTGGCGATAGCATCGAGGCAAGTTCGGTTAATTGGGCAGCGTTGCGGGTACTGACGAAATTACATAGTTTCTTGATGTATTCTGTTCAGACTCGGTACCGGTTGAGACCAGGTGCTCGTACGCGACGCATCAGAAGAAGATAGCCTGGCGCGACGGATATGTTTTGTAGGGGCGCTATTGGAGAGAGGATTGCGGTAAGACTGCCGGATGTTCTCCCATCAAGACTTCCTTCTCATCACCATCGCTAAGGCGGACACGTTGTTCAGATTCTTGTTGGCTGGCCTAGAGAGCACTGCATGGGTTTGGGTGGGATAGGGTGCTCGCACACGATGGAGACGGTGGTAGACTTTGCATTCTTGTCTGCGCTCCATATCGTGTGGAGGCTTCAGCAATGAATGATTGAACAGTGCTGGCGGGATTGTTATGTCGGGTCTTGTTAGGGATTGATGATCCGGTGTGTATCAATAGCCTCGCGCGCCATTACAAGAGGTGGCAAGTCCAGCACGGTGAAGTTTCTGGAGATCATAGTAGGCGGGAAGTCACGTGGCTTTGTATCTCCACCTACTAGTAAGTACCTACTAGCTCACCTGCACTAATATCGATGACTGACAATCGTGCACTAACGCAATCAAGAAATAAGCGCTCGAGAACGGGTGGAGAAGTCTTGGCTCTACGGGCAGTATCTACTATAGAGTATCTACTGTGATACACGTGATACTATGGAGTATGGTACTAGTATCTATGACATGAATCGGCGCCGACCAAGCATCAACCATGGATGACGGCATCCCTCCCACGCGCGCTTATCAGTGTCGCGTGCGCTGTGGAGACTGGGCTGAGATAAAGGTTTCGGATTCCTTCTGGAAGCGCTGGCGGAAAGGAAATAGTTCGTCTCGCGGCCTCACACGCAAGGATCTCCTATCGACATCTACGGGAGACGACCCATTTCCGCAATCGCATCCTCGCTAGCTCGGGATTCGCCCCGGGAGATTGAGCCAAACGAGGGCGTGGTGCGAGACCTATATCAACTATCGCCCACGCTTGTTGCCCTCTCAAGGCCTCTTCAACTCCTGTCCGCATTCCGTCTTTGGGCAAAGAGCTTGGTCTTGGTGAATCATGGCGGAATCACGCAGACTGTCCGTGGCCAGCGGTCGCAGGGGCTCTGTCCATGTCAAGGCCGATACTGCTTTGGCCACTATGGGCTATCAGTCTGAATTGCCCAGGAACTTGAGTATGTTGAGTGTTTTGGGCATGTAAGATGAGATACTTTCACGGCTGGCTGGGACGGATTGCTAATGGTAATATCAGGTCTTTCGCTATCATGGCTGTTCCTTTTGGTATCTCCACGACAATGTACATCTCGCTTACGGATGGCCAAAGTGTGACTGTTCTCTGGGGATGGGTTCTTGTCTCTCTGATTTCCCTCTCCATCGCTGCCTCGCTCGCCGAGATCTGTGCTGTCTATCCTACCGCCGGAGGAGTCTACTACTGGAGTGCCATGCTGTCCACCCGCGAGTGGGCGTCGACAGCTTCTTGGATCACGGGATGGCTCACGCTCGTTGGCAATTGGACAGTCACCCTCAGTATCTGCTTCTCAGGCGGTCAATTGATCCTCAGCGCCATCAGTCTTTGGAACGAGGACTTTGTGGCCAACGCGTACCAAACTGTTCTCATGTTCTGGGCTGTAATCTTGATTTGCTTCTTGGTCAACGTCTTTGGAGCAAAATACTTGGATCTCATCAACAAGATCTGCATCTACTGGACTGGAGCGAGCGTCATAATCATCATGGTCACAATACTGGCCATGGCAGACGAGAAGAGATCCGGTAAATTCGTCTTCGCGCATTACGATGCCTCCAAAAGTGGATGGTAAGGCCTTCTCCTCCTCTCTCCCAGCACATCATCAAAATCTAACCATCCCCCAGGCCCACCGGATGGGCTTTTTTCGTCGGCCTCCTCCAAGCCGCCTACACCCTGACCGGCTACGGCATGGTCGCAGCCATGTGCGAAGAAGTCCAAAACCCCGAACGCGAGGTCCCCCGCGCCATCGTCCTCTCCGTCGCCGCAGCAGGCCTAACAGGCGTCATCTACCTCATCCCCATCCTCTTCGTCCTGCCCGACGTAGCCCTCCTCCTCGCCGTCGCCAACGGCCAACCAATCGGCCTCCTTTTCAAAACAGTAACAGGCTCCGCAGCAGGTGGCTTCGGCCTCCTCTTCCTCCTCCTCGGAATCCTCTTCTTCGCCGGCGTCGGCGCCTTGACGGCCGCAAGTCGATGCACCTACGCCTTCGCCCGCGACGGCGCCATCCCCGGTTCCTCCGTCTTCAAAAAGGTAAATAAAAAGCTGGATATCCCCCTCAACGCCCTCGTCCTTTCCGCAGCCATCGATTGCGTCCTCGGCTGTATCTACTTCGGCTCCACCGCCGCCTTCAACTCCTTCACCGGCGTAGCGACAATCTGCCTCTCCACCTCCTACGGCATCCCCATCTTCATCTCCCTCCTCCGCGGCCGCCGGGCCGTCAAAAACTCGCCCTACTCCCTCGGGAAGTTCGGGTTCGCAATTAACGCGCTAACCATCATCTGGATCTGTTTCTCCGTGATCATTTTCTGCATGCCCGTCGCGCTTCCCGTCACGCTGTCGTCTATGAATTACGCTTCGGTCGTCTTCGCCGGCTTCGCAGGGATAAGCGTCCTTTTCTACGTTGTGCGCGGCAGGAAGGTTTTCACCGGGCCGCCGGTGCCCAAAGATCTCGATCCGGATGAGGCTGGTGTGGCTGGTTTGGATGGCGAAAGGGTGGAGACGAGGGATGCTGCCATCTTACATGACGGTGTGCACGGGGGTAAAGGTACTTACGAGGATGGAGAGTTGAAGAAGATTTGATCATCGGTGTGTATGTATCTCCATCTCGTCAGGTTCTCAAACCCATTTTCCCATAAAACCGACTTCTTATTTGGGATTTCAGACACGACTACAAGAGTTCGGTCCAGTTGTTATAATCTTAGTAAAAAGCTAAAATTCTAACCTTCCATCTCTGGAACCTAAACTTGACTGAAATTATAACGTGGAATTCATAGCACTCCAATCAAATAGAATAAGATTTCACTTCCCTGTCTATGATTGGTAGTGGATGAGAAATGGTACAGTACAGTAAAGCGATCAGGTGTAATTGGGGATGTGGAATTCTGTTTATTGTAACGAGCTGCTTGCCTGCATCTTTCTCCCTTTGGTGTCTAGCATCTCCAGTATCCAGCATTCTCCATGTCTCCAGTATTTTCCATTTCATCAATCGCTGGGGTCATAATCCTTGCAAAAATCGTTGATCTTCGTTTGATTGATATGCACAGAGTGGAGTGCCAAATATTCTTATTTGATCATATCAACTATGTATCGCCCATTAGCCTCCCGATTATACCACTTTCCATCCCTCGCCAGTGGCATGGAACATATGAGCAATACTTGAGGGAGGGTACATGTGTTTGCAAGATAGCAATGACCAGAAACGCCTTCTTACTTCATCGCAGCTGCTCGACCATAATGATGCTGCTGAGTGGGTATGTGGCCGCAAAATGGCAAGAACTGATTCGAATCTATTGTGCCGCATCTTCCTCGTCGGGCTGATCGAACAGAAAGTTTGCGGCCAGTTCTTCGTTCTTATCACATGCAAAATAAGCCTGGATGACGAGGTCGCGCTCGAAGCCGAGACGACATAATCGCTCAATTGCTTCACGCTCCTCCTCTGTAACCTGAATCGCCTGAGCGCCTGGTGGGAGAGAAACATCCTCATCACCATCCTCAGCGAGCAGTCTCAAGAACTCTTGGGGTTGTGACGCAATCAATTGTGCGAGTTGTGGGTTGCCGGTGCCAACTTGCTGAAGAATAGGCTCGAGCATTTGCGGTTGCTGTTGTACGATCTGTCGTAGTTGTTGAAATTGTGGGTTGTTGCGCAAAAAGTCGAGATTGCCGCCCGCCAAAGCAGCAGCAGCATCACTCCCCAAGGCGCCGGGAGCTGCTTGAGCGCCACCTCGTCCAGCTCCTCGGCCAGCGCCGCCTCCTTGTGCTGCAGCTGCAGCTTGTGCGAATAGATCCACGGGCTCGTCGCCTGAAGGAGCGGGTGCTACTGGTGTATTGCCGGTCGCTGGGGCAGGAGATGCAGCGGCGGCCGGTCGAGCTGGTGCTGGTTCGCGAGCAAAGTTTTCGGGGATGCCCTGCGTGAGTTGTCAGTATCGTTGATAGTCGCATCCTGGGTTGTACATACGGTCAATAGATATTCCACGGCGCGGTCGGGGTTATTGTAGGCAGCTCGCATAGCACGGTCGATGTCGGCGCGTGGGAAACCCATGCTCTCCATGTTCTCTATCGCGGCCTGTCGCTCGGAGCCCATAGTCAATGAGGACGGGTCATTGAAACTTCGCTCGGTGGCAGCTGCGGCCGGAGCAGGAGAGGGGGTTGCTGGGGGATTTGCATTAGCAGAACCTAGGGATGGAGCAGGTGCTGCTGGAGCGGCAGGTGTCTGGGAGGTGTCGCGGGCGGGCGTTGATGGTACGGCTGGTGCGGCCTTGCTTGCTGAAGCACCTGGTGCTGCTTTTGGCTGTGTCTAGTCAGTGATCTGTTGGTGGCGAGCGTACGGCATGGCGAACCTTTGAGATCATGCACACGATGAAGCCCTTCTCCTCAATTTTGTAGAACTCTACAGTCTTGTCATCGGCCAGGATTTTGCCTGTCCATTTTTAGTAAAGTTGACCAGCTTTGCGTGACCGGACAGGGAGGCCGCCTGGCATGTACCAGAGTAGATGAGTTTCTGCGTCGCCGGCTCCCAGCCCTTGTCCTTCTCAATCTTGGCCTTGACATCGGCGATCTAGTACTTAGTCAATACGTGTGTATGGTCGATCAAGGCGGTGGTTGTGGAAGCTTACCAGCTCCGAAGGCTCGGCCTCGATGACGAACTTTTGTTGCTTAAGGTCCTGAAGGCAACAAGTCAGCTACGGGAAGTGTAATGGACAGCGTGTTCGGGTTGCAAAGTACCTTGAATGTGAGCTTCATGGTAGCGGTGTTGTTGGGGTGCGTGTGCGGTCGAGTGTCGATGTATGGGTGGTGGTGGGATGCGGCGATTTGGTAGTGGGGAAAGACGGAGACGGAGTTGGAGGAGTGAAGATTCTGAGTGATTCTTCTGGAAGTTGAATAGAGATTTTCTCCCGCAGCTCAAGCTAAATGTGCGCAGCGAATTCTGTTGTCAGAAAGCCGAATCTGTTGTTGGCGTGTTTGCCTCTGTCTCTGTGCAGGCTGCAACGGTAGCGGTGATGTAGACATTGTCAAGCGCCGCATTGGGCCAGGTCACGTGCCAGCGAAATGGAGAGAGCTCCGTCTCACGAGAAAGCCTCAGGCTCTCTCATTACACCTGCATCACATCCATATCGCATCCTTTCTACTCTCCTCGAACTCAAAATGCGTCTGAAGAGTATCAAGAATCTCGAGTTCGATTCTCACCGATGATATTGGGCAGTGCCATTCTAGACACTTGCTGGACATTTCTGTACCTATCTCGACTTGCACTGTTTGGGTGTTTTGACGTGTCAAAGGTATTGTTTAAACAGCTACATTTTTGCACTTAATTCTTTGCTGGGTGTCTTGATCGTGCATCTCACAACAGCACCCAGCATTCCAATCAGGTCTAGCATATCTTCTCTGGTTCTTCTACGTGCTGCTCTGCTTCCCGTGTTCTTCCCCCAATCCCATTCGACCGGCTTGGTCCTTCATGCAAGGTCGATATCATTTCACAAGCCAGAGTATCCCACGCGAATCTCCATCGCGGGGCTCAAGTACCGACTTCAGCAGGCAGTGCCGCAAAGATTGCGCCTCCACCAGCCAGGGCCCGCCTAAGCTCGAGGCTCATCTCCATGTACGAGGCTGGATTGGTTCAAAAAGCTCAAAATCTGCACCCACCCCCCAGCTTTACTTCTAACACCAGAGTTCATTGTTTTTGGATCTTTCACTGACAATGAAGCGACCTCTCGGCCTCACCACTTCCACCCACGAAATCACCACACGACTCCAGCCAACACTTCCAAAATGGCTTCGCACGTCCAACCCCGCAGTACGAGGCAAGGGAACCGAAATGATCTCCCTGTCACGACAATCGCCTTTGGCAAGAATACCAGCCGAACTCCAACTCTCCATAATCTTCTTCCTACCTTACAGCTCCGTGCTCGCTCTCAAAAAGACGAGCCGCTACTTCCACCACTTCCTCCACCCCTCCATCTTGGCAGAATGCAAACAAATTCAAATTGCCCGATTCGCCGAGCAAGAAAGGAATACGGGATGGCCCGACGACTTCCCTTGCTACGAATGTCTCCAGCTCAAGAATAAACACCAATTCTACACGAACGGAATGTACGCGATGTCCATGGCTGCACCCGGTACCGCGGATATAAACCGTCACTGCATCTCTTGCTCTTTCAAAAACAACGAGTACGAACCGGGCACCTGTCTAAAGATAAACGGCGGAACAAAAGTCCTCTGTGCGAATTGCGGAGAACTAGCCACCCTACCCTCCCAAATAGCCGCAAAAATCTGTATCCCCTGTAAAACGTCCTTCAACAACCGACAGGAAAACGGCGCCTCACTGAGATTCGCTCAACTTTTTTTCACAATTGTATCGTGGGCGTTATCTTGTTCGGGAAAACTACTGCCGAGGACGAGCGTTGCAGATAGGAATTCTGTGAGGTTTATATTGCAGTCTTTGGTCGTATGTTTGTCCCCTTTTCCTCGTCATCTCAATGATTCTTGTATCCATGAAATCGAGCTGATGGGATTGATAGTCCCTCCTAACCCTCGGCGCAATATGCAACTCCATCCTCATCCGCAGCGAAACCAGAAAATGGCACGGCTACCGCTCCCAACGTCAAAAAAATGGGAAATTCGTCTTTCGCGTCGAATTCCTCGGTTTCATTTGTTGGACCGCCATTCTAGCAGCTGTACTAGCTGAAGGCGCGACACTGCATTCGACGGGACGCTTCGATCATATTGCGAAGGCGATGGTGGCGATGTTATTTTTCCTGTGTATATGTTTTGCGGTGAGTGCGTTTTGGGGGTATAAGACGAGTAAGATTAGGAGGAGGGTTGTTGGGAAATTTGGGAGGGTGCCGGAGGTTGTTGTGTGAGAAACTTGGATGCGAATGGTTGTACTGATCGCATTGCTTCGGACATCTCGTTTGCCTCTTTATGGAAGACAGAAAGACCAAATTTACCGAATCTTGAGGTTACGGCATTTTCCTACCTCTTAAAAAGGCCTACAAAGCCAAATCGCCAAACCACACTTCTAATCAACACGCAAAGAACCCCTCACTTCAGGAATGTCTGTCCCTCTTCCCCCACCCGCTAGCCCAATTACTCCAAACACTCAAGCCCAAAACCGAAAAGATAGGACCAACAGTCATAGCACAAATAACCAAAATCTCAACAAATGGATACTCTCTCTCCATAACTCCCCTGATAACCTCCAGCTCCCCCTCCTCCCCCCAATTCTCCCCATCCGTCCCATTAACGTCCACGCTTCCCCTCCCAACTCTCAGCGCACTAACACCGTTGAGGCGCTGCCACCCACATTTATTCGGGCGATCGAGGAGTGTGAAACCGGCGTTTTGGAAACCGTAGCGGAGTTGGGAGGCGTGGTTTAGCATCCAATTCGTGCAGATGTGGTACTGGCTCCGCTGATCGATGGGTTTGGTGTTGTTGGCGATGAAGATGCCTGCGCATTGGGTTTTGCATATACAGCCTTTGGGACAGGAGTTTGCTGTGTTTTCGGCGACGTAGGTGCATTTTGTTGGAGTTGGTGGTGGGGATGTTGTTGAAGAGCGTTTGAAGAGGTGGGACCAGAATGCGTGGCTGGGGTCTGTTGTCCATTTTATGAGGGCGGAGGGGGATTTGCGTGATGGCCAGTCTATGGGTTTGTCTTCGGCTGCAAGGGTCGTGTACATGATGAGGGATGCAAGGGGGATTGTGGAATAGTGCATCGTGCTCGTCGGTTTTCGATGTTGGCGAACGGTGAAAAACACTGGTTTCGAGCGCTGTCGAGTCTTTGCAGACTCAAAAAGTGCGATGCAAATGCATGTGTTGCAATGCTTGAAAGTCCACGAGGCTGAATTCCATGAGGGGTTTGGCCGAATCCATGCATAGCCCACCCGACGAACTCCGCCACCACGAGGAACTGAGCCCCCTTGCTCAAATCAAGGCTGCTAGCCTTGTCGCCTAAGCATGGTCGACACATGATGGTAAAGCCTTTCGGACCGCAGCCGCGTGTGCCTTGTTGAGCAGGGCGCCTCCTAATCCTCTCCAAGCTTGTCGTGCCTCATTCGCCTACTTCCCCAGTAAAATCATTTGAGGCAAGAGATTGTCAAAATCGGACTTGATACTCTTCTGTGCTGGAATGTATATCACTGATCAACCGACGGACGTAGCTGGCTCACTTGGTGATGGTTGCATATTCGTATACCCGTTCAAATTGAGTCCAGGAAGAATAGCATCGTTTCCCACGAATGGAGTCGCTGACAAACTATCCATCTCAATCGGTCCCATTGAAGAGATCTGTATGAATCCACCTCAGTATGCCCATAATCATCATTGAAAGTTTGAGAGCGTTCTCGGACGAGTTGCAAAGCTATAGCTGACGAATATGGTTCTGTCGAGGCTTCATTCCCTGCAGAGCCAGAAGAGACGGCCTTGCTCATGTTCGGTGACCACAGGCCTGTTGTATAAGTTTCTACATGATCATCGGCGACTCCTTTGTCCAATCGGGAAGAAGTTCCGACGTGATTCAGTTGCAAGAACTCGGATCACACGATCCAGCTTTCGTCTGCTCCACCTGAGCGAGAAAGAAAATTGATGGGTCTTCCATTTGTTGACGGTGCCAGAGGTGGGAGGTTGATGACATGAATACGTGCATGCTTTGGCGGGACTTGTTCGCCTGCTGGCTCCTGTCCCACGCTGGGATTTATCGAAGACTTCTCGATTTCCCGTACCCGCTCGTACAGAGCACATGCATAAGACGCGTCAAAAACGCATTGACGATTTGGTCCATTGCGAAGAAGATAGAGGGCTTTTTCTCGAATCTTAGGCCATCGGCATTTCCATGCAACGAATTGAAGGATTGGAATGGGTCCCAGCTCGAAGGAAATGACCTTGGACGATTCGTCTGGAAAGCGTAGACTGCCAAATATCACGGGCTCCGCGAGCTGCACAGACTCCTCGAATTGGCTGTCGCAATTGTCCCAGATCGTCTCGTCCGGAGGCAAGTAAGCTTCCAACCAAACCCTCGCAGACATGGTGCTGGCGAGCATGATATTGTACCCTTTCAAAAATCGTCCTGCTTCCACGGCGTATTCGTTGTGCATCAAGTTTCGTTGCAGTGGCTATTGGATGCACGAGACTTGAACCCGACTCAAGTTTTCAGTCCCCACAAATTTCAGAAGATTGACACTTCTTCCCAACGTGATCAGGGAGTGAGACCGATATCTCCTTAGTCATAGAAAGAGACTCTGACTTTGTAAAGTCAAGTCTTCACGGAGTTTGAGCTGTATTTCAGACAATTCACGTGATATTCATGTGACCACATTCGTCGCTAGCTGGACTTATATGTTGACTATTTTTAGTGTAATAAGTCGTAATTCTTTCTTGTTGCAGCAGAGTGTACTAAGAAGTAGAGAATAGAAAATTCATTTTGGGAACATTCTTACGAGATCCAAGGCTAATCTAATCAAGTAATCTCACAATCTAGTAAGATCCGATTGGATTGCTTTCCAGATAATCCATTCATGAACAGATAGTTGATACCAATTTCCCTATCATAACACCGAGTTATCCGACCCTCCCAGATCATTACTGTGGAGATCTGCAAACCTATGCAAGACGCAATTGTTTACCGAATTTCGCAATACATCATTACCAATCCACGACGGAAGATAGTAACTCACATATGAATAACAACTCCGTTCCAGTCTCAAATCTAGGAACTCCATCGTTTGTTCCAGCAAATTTTCTTCGCACTCAAGGTCTTTTTCGGCCCTTTCAAAGTTAAAATTCCTGGTCTGGCCAACATGGTGGTAGAATACATCTCCGCAACATTTCCCACGCGCTCTACAGAGCTTGAGCCGATCCCGAATGCATCCATTGACCCAGAGTATCTGACCAGATATGCGAAATCACTCGATGATCATGAGTACAATTACACCCTCGTCCCATATCACTCAACATCTTTTGATCCATTCACTGTTGGTGCGACCATCGCAGCCGTAACGAGTAAGTCGCTTCCTTCAGCGATCGGCTTGTATTACGATATGGCCGAGATCTTGTCTCACAAACACCAAAGAGAATCTCAAAGTCATCATCGCCCTTCGACCAAACACGCTCTATCCCACCGTCGCTGCAAAAGCCCTTGCAACGCTCGACCAACTATCCAAGGGTCGCGCCGTTGTTCACTTTATCGCCGGCGGTAGCGACGCAGATCAAGCAGCAGAAGGTGACTTCGCTACCAAGGAGGAACGTTACGAACGTCTAGAAGAATACATCAAGATTCTCCGCCGCGCCTGGTCCTCGCCTGACCCTTTCTCCTGGGACGGGAAGTACTACCAATTTAAAGCCTTCTCGAACCAAGTGCGTCCAGTAAACGTGAAGAGTATTCCCGTCTCCGTCGGTGGTTCCTCGGACAGCGCATACCGAATCGGCGGCAGTCTAGCCGATATTTTCGGACTCTGGGGGGAGCCACTTAAAGAGACTCGCGAACAGGTCGAACGTATCTATGCAGAGGCTGAGAAGGCGGGTAGAACGGATAGACCAAGGATTTGGGTAACGTTTCGACCTATTGTTGCTGAGACGGAGGAATTAGCTTGGGCGAAAGCGCATAGAACTCTTGATGCGTTGACGACGAATAGAAGTGCGGGACAGAGTCGAGTTCCTGTCAGTGCGCCACCGCCCCAGAACGTGGGGAGCCAGAGGTTATTAGACATTGCCTCGAGAGGGGAGGTTCAGGATAGAGCTTTATGGTAAGTCCCCGCTTCCTCTTTGAAGAATGTCGGAAACTGACAATATAGGTATCCTACTGTCACGGCGACAGGCGCTCGCGGAGCTTCTACGGCGTTGGTCGGGTCTTACCAGACGGTGGTTGATACGATCCTCGATTATGTTGATCTTGGGGCGACTCTCATCTCCATTCGAGGTTACGACAACCTCAATGATGCCATTGATTATGGGCGGTACGTTCTCCCAAAGGTTCGAGATGGTATACGGGAACGCGAAGAAGCCTTGAGCAAAAAGCGGTCGCTGAATGGGGTCCACGAAACGCCGGCAAAGAAAGCAAAGGCTGAGTCGACTTGAGCCTGGTGAAGTTCTGTAGGCGAGATTGAATGGAAGGTCCCTCGACTCACCGATGTTCGATAACAAAGTCAATTCTTTGCTGGGTGGACACGTTGGGATGTGAGGAGTAAAAAGTTTGAAGAAGGTCTGAAGAGAACAGAGGCTCGAACTCATATTGAAAAGCTCCGATATCGCTCAAGCAGACCCAGATCCAGATCGCGTCGCGGCTCCCTCTCCCACTTACCAAGTACATCACATCCTCCCTGCGACTTGCGTCACTATAATGGTCTTCAAGGCCTTCTCTGCAACTTCCGTCACTACAATGGTCTTCAAGGCTTTTCCATGTTCCGCATGCTTGCGTCGACGAAGATACCGGATCTGCTGAGGTGATGGGATGCACGACATCAACGCCCTCGTCGGAGCAGAGCCTGGAGCTGCCACAGGTAGTGGTCGAACGACGCATCAGGAGCTGTGATGAGATTCTTTACAGCTTGCTTAACCATCACCTCATCAGTCTACCGCATATTCAGCGGGCCGAAGACTCGTTTCCTGGGGTCGCTGGCTTTGGAAGCGACTATGTTTGAGATACAGTGGACTACAGTACCTCCAAACTCTTCTACTGTGTACACTTTAATCTAAGTACTCATTGTACCTCTAACGTCAACCTGCCAACACCTGCTCTGTGCTCCGTCTGCAGAACACCGTCAAAGATCTATCAAAGCATCCTCCCACATTCAACAACGTCTTTTGCCTCTTCATCCCAGCCATGCGGGGGCTCTATCTGCTGGCTTCTCCCGCATCATGTCTCGTCTTGCTCTCTTTCTCATCTCCTGCTTCTTCCATACCGTCTTCTCACTTCATATAATCAACCCCGACACCTGTAGTATACCGTACTTAGTCCCCCTCGCATTTCAACTGTTCTGCGATCTGAGTGACGGATTCTACGAATCCACTATTCGTGTTGCAACTGAGAGCGGTGGTGATGTAAGCTTCGTCATTCCACCGCGATTCGCAGCATCGTCCTTTCACAGGCGAAGGCCAAACCTATGGACACACGAACCATTCTGCCTGGAGAGTTTGGAAGCGAAAAACACGTTCTGTGTGTATACAAACGCAAAATTCGCCCGCGGACGAGGCATCTCACTCGTCGCCACACCTGAGCAGATCTTGGATGTTGGAAGCACCTCGATTTTCAAAGATGCAGAGCACATGAAGAGTCCAAATGAGGCGCCCGGTGCAACAAAATACGTTCGTACTGCTGTACCTGGCCAGAAGCAGTTTGTGATCACTACCACCGCGCAATTCAAGCGTGGAGAAAAAATCCACAACTTCACGCCTCTCCTAGCTCTACAACATGATGCCAACGATTTGCTTCTCGAAAGGGACTTGACGCTTCTCCTTCGAGTAGGAATATACCGCCTACCCAGCCAAAGCCAAGCCCTCTTCCTAGCCCAATACCACGGCGGAATCGCAGACGACTTCATCGAACGCATCGACAAGAACTCCTTCGCAAGCTACATCGGCAAAACGGCAAAATACTTCATGCAAGCCCTACCCGAAAACGCTGTAAGTCTTCCTCCCCTCCCACTAACAAAGTCCCACACTAATCCCCCAGCGCCTGAACCACGACTGCAGACCAAACACGTCCTACCAATTCAAGCCCCAAACCTTTACGCACCTGATCAACGCCGACCAATCCATCCCCCCCGGCACAGAAATAACAGCATCCTACATATCCCCATACCTAAACACCACCGAGCGCCTCTCAATACTAAAAGCGCAATGGGGATTCACATGCGAGTGCTCGCTCTGCGCCTCTTCCCCCAAACGCATCCAGCAAAGCGACACACGCATCGCGCGGATGATCAAACTGGCGAAGCACCTCGTTATACCCTTCAAGGATAGGAAGGTCGATACGGAGAAAGCGCTGAGGTTGGTGAAGTTGCATGAGTTGGAGGGCTTATGGGGACCGATTGGTAATGCGCAGGCGCTTGCGGCCATGGAGTTTTGGGAGAATGGAAATCACACTGTTGCTGCGCAGTGGGCTGAGAAGGCGATGGAGAGTTACGAGGTGACAGGGAGTGGACATCAGTTTTTTTCGCGGATGGTGGAGATTGTGGAGGGTGACGAGAAGGAGAAGAAGCAGAAGAAGCAGAAGAAGAAGAGATGATGGTGATTGATTGTGCCCAGGGACTCAATTTTTTCTAGTCTCTTCCTGATAGGATTAAGTTTTATACCCTTTCACCAAGGCTCTTGGAACAGCATTTAGGTAGACTCAGCTGTCAACTGGTCGAGAAAAGCGGTTTCAGCGCAGATCAGCATCCAACAATTACGAGTGCCTCGTAGGTTGGTCATACTTCGCGCTTGTAATCATCGAGATCCATCTCTCTGTAACGTCCCGAGTCGCCAGGCCGTGAGCCTCGCTATTCGTCACGTCCGTCAACATATCTCGTTACTAGACAGACAGATATGAATGATCAACTATCAATTGATATCACCATGTGATCCCATCCACCTTCCTGATATTGTGCAAATAATCCAATATTCTACAAACCGACATTATCATGGTCTCATCCATCGTACATGTGCTCAGACATCCGCCCGATACTGAAGTCCAGATCTAGTTCGGCTTACTGTTCTTTCCCGCCCCAACAATCGGCAAATGTATCTTGCCCAGCTGCATAAGCTGTTTCTCACCAACCTTCTGTACTTGTGCCACCGCGTCTCCCAGCAGCACGCGCATCGCACCTTCAAGCCTCTTATCTTTTTTCCGTCTCATCCAGAGCAGTATGATGCCTAATATCACCACATTCAACGCGACGTGTTTGACCAGACCCCATACTGCGTTCGAGATGAACCGTAGTATACGGAACTGAAGAGTATGTGTGAATAACCTCCTGCTCTCCAATTGCTCTCGCAACGCGGCGACCTCTGCTGTCATTTTCACCAGCGCGCCCTCGATACTTTTCCGCCACTTCTCGTCTTTTGATGGGCCGGTAGAGGGCTTCCGTCGGGCCCTGGGCCTTTCTTCATTCGGCGGCGATCTTCGATCGTTCCGTGAAGGCGATGATATCTCTGCATCAATCATCTTCGGCGGCGGATCCGCCATTTGGGAATCTGGCGCGTCGACAAACTCCTCGTTCTCATCCTCCTCAGCCTCGAACTCCTCCTCCTGACTTTGGCTCAACGGGCTTACAAACTTCATGGGATCACTGCTCTTCCTCTTTTCATTCCTTATTCTTTGTTCTTCCTGGGAAATCTTGCTAACTGATGTGACACCTCCATATTGCGGCGGCGCACTATGTCTGCTTATGTCGGCGGAGATGCCGAATTGTCTTTGAGGGCTTGAGGAGGCGGAGGATGGGACGTTCGACTTTACTTGGTCCCACACGAACTCAAGTTCGGAGACTAGCTCGCGAGATTCGGCGGAGTGGGAGGCGTACTTGTGCATTGTGTCAATGAGTGTGGTGATATAGCGACGTTTGGCTTCGGTTCGTGAGAGGGTGGACTGAGCGTTCCATGCGTCCCTTATGTTGGCAATTAGTCTTGCGATCGATAGCTCTTATGTATTGGAAGTAGTGTACCATTTCTCCCTTGCTCTCTTACTCTGTTCATCATTGCCATTCGGCATCTCCATGATTCCTTCCACATTGCCCTCTGTACAACACCGTCTCAGCACCCAAACCGCAAGTGGAGATGGCATATTGTAGGTATAATGAAGGGTAGAGGCTAACCCATGCTCTGCTTGTACAAGCCATACAGTCTCAGACGTATGGAGGCGGGAGGTTTCTCGGATCCAGTGCGAATCTTGTTGACGGTGTTGAGAGCATGGCTGAATACTCTGTCTGTTTGTTCACATGTTTGTCAGCGGCGGAATCATATGGCATGTGTTAAGCTGCGGCAGGTGCCTGAAGGAGCGTGACGCACCTACAGAGTCGCTCATGATAGTGAGTAAAAGGCGTGGCGCATAGGTTGTGGGTACGTAGGATAATTACACAAAAATGGAGAGCACAAGAGGAAAGATTTATAGTGTGCAAGTGAATGTAAAGGCGACGATGGTGGAAGAAATGGACTGGGTTAAGGCGATTCGCACGCGACTGATGAGCTTCCTCGGCTGAAGCGTTTATCGACGACACGATGCATGCAAGCATCCACCAAGTATTATATAATCACTCTTGTTATCGATAATATACCCCTCTCCTGCGTGCTGCTTGTCTCTCTCTCTCTCTCTCTCTCTCTCTCTCTTGCTCCAGCGATCGTCCGTCCATCAGACGCCGGTGAAGATTCTACAGCTCGACTCATCTTCAACATGCCTCTGTGACATTTCTTCCTTGGACGAGCCTTAATAGGTCTAACACAATCTGTTCACCGCTTTCCGGATCATAACATTACATAATCATTGACCATAGTCTACTCAAACAAACACAAGATGCTCTCGGACTCTTTCGAAAGGCCCAAGATGTTATCCATCACTCGTAGAATTTTCGCTCACGTTGGAATTAAGCAAGTGAGCTTAATGAATCCTGTTTCCATTGACAAAGTTTAATCATTGTCAAGCACATCGACAGCAGATGGGAAGAATCATCAATCGTCAACCCCTTTCAATTGGATGTTATCTCCTGGCTGAAGCTTAATTACAATTCTTATCAACAGAAGAAGGATAGGGCAATCAAAAAACTTACTCGGCGATTTTCAAATGATAATTAGCATTCGAGAGGTCTCCCATGCTCAGCTTCGCTTTTTCTCTGGCACAGATGCTGTATCATCGCACACTGTAATGTTTGCTCATACTATTGCTGGGTAAAGGGCTGAGCCCCCACGACTGTAGCCTTCTGGTATTGTGGCGGTCGACCACCTGCCTTTTTGACTTGCACTAGTACGTCCGTGGCCATCCTCTGCTCTGTCTGGAAAAGGGTCTCTGCTACTTCACGCGCGCAATTCTCCAGCAGCTTTTGGACGCAATGAAATATCTCATGCTTGACCGCATATGCCCGCCAGGGACAGGTAAATCTGCTATTTTTACGGAATATTGCAAACATGCGCTAGTAGACAGGTGAGGGAAAGGGAGAACGGAAATCTAGGAGAATGGGTCTCGAGAGGTGGGATGGATTTGTTTGGTAAGCGAGGCTGAGAATAACAAGGGCATAGATGTTGAGGAGAAAAAGGCTTTTTCTGAAAATCTGTCCTTCGTCTTATTCACGGCGGAATTCAAGCGTGCGGTGTTGATGTATTCTCAGACATCCAACCAGCCAATGTTTTCTAGTTACGATTCTACTTCCCAATCAACCTACCACCATTCACCCAACACAAACAACAGACCCAGCAAACTTCTGCTCTCTACAATGTACCTCCACCATCCTCTCTCCCATTCCCCCTCCACTCACTCTACTCAACTAGATCACAACTATCCTTCAACTTCCGTCCAACACAATCAAAAACCGGCATCTTCCTCTTATTAGGTAAACCACTACTGTTGCGTCCATTTTGTATGCCTACAGTTGATGTTTCACGCTCGGCACGGAGGGCGGGGAGGTCCACTTCTGTGACCATTTTGCGGAGGAAGGATTCGGCCTGTGAGGGCAGGGGGGTCAGTTGTGATGTATTGGGGGAATGGGAGGGGGATGGATCGAGATGCAGGGGAGGTTGTTGATGTTGGTACCGTAGCCACGAGCAAATGAGGACGAGTGGGAATTCACAAGAGGGATTTTGGTACACTGTGATTTTGTGCTGGGATTTTGGTGGATACGGTATCTTGTTCTCTCCTCTTTCTCCAATGAGAATTATTCGAGTGTTGCATTACGCGAGTGGCATGCAAGTAGCGAACATCGAATTTGAGAAGACAGAGAATGGTATGCTTTCAGAAGCAGGAGTCCTCAAAGTATTCAAACAAACGAATATTGCATTGCCGCATCGCCGTGACGGAAGCATCAACCCAAACTTCAACGCCGATCGGAGGTGAACGGAGGAAGTGAAAAGTTCGTGAGGAAAGTGAGAGACTTACAGCTCGGGAGAACCATCGTTCGCCGCCTGGCTCGAACCAACTCAAATGGCCACCCATGGTAGTGCTGCAGAGAACGACGTAGCCATTGTGCTTAACTTCTTCGTAAGGCGCTGAGCCGTCAGAGACAATCTAGATATAGGTTAGCGAGTCTTGATACCAGTTTCACTGTCTAGATTTGACCATGCCCGTCCTATTTCTTTGTCCTATTCTAGTACGTCTCTTTTACATTTTGACAATTCTTGCCTTCACCCTAATCCTTCGACATCTTTAAGAGTTTACAAACTCACTGGATCATCTTTAGCATGAATTCCAAAAAGCGGTATTCGAACGTCCATGACCGCATCTATGCAACTCGCATCTCTGTAATAAGCACCCTCAGTTGGCCAGCCCCAAGTCGGACATTGCACGTGACGATCGAATTCGTGGAGGTACTTTGTTGCTAGGAGTTTCTTGGCGTCGATTGACGGAATATGGGTCATGATTTCTTTTTGGTGACTGGTTGACGTGGATTAGCGAAGTGAATGGGATGATGTATTTGACTGCGGTGCAATCCTTTTCGTGCTTCGTGCTTTTGTAATAGGACGGTCTTCAAATGAACAGTGTCGATGTTATCAAGGTTTCCCTACCCTTCTCAATGAAGATTTAAAGTAAGAGCTGACATACCGAAGGAAGAGTTCACGCATGGAGTCGCCCATCGCTTTGGAATAAACGTGAAGGCCTAGGTAGGTCGACTGCATGGCGACATTCGCGACATCAAGGTTCCATGGGTTTGAGATGACAACAGCAGCATCGAGGGGACAGGCTGCGCCTTCTTCGCCTATGTACTGGGAGAAGTTAGTTGGTGACTCTGTTGAAGGTCTTGATTGTTTGATGAATGATAATGAGTCAGGAAGGTGGGGATAGGCAGAAAAGTTCATGACTGCAGAAGATGGATTTCGAACACGTTCGAATATAGAGCCATTCTGGTGTTTCAATGGTCGAAATGAGTCTGTCCACGAGATTTGGCTCCTTAATTTCTGGACGACAATGGAGAAGAAGCTTTCAGACTCGCTGCCTTGCTGCAGAAACAAGCGCAAAATATCATGAACACGCTGCACTTGAGAAGCACCGTCCATTTGTAGGCCTCTGTGTCTATGCACCATCAATTCAAAAGAGTATACGGAATGAAATCTACGCACATTGGTCAAAATGTTCGCTCCAAGAGAGAAGCCCATTCCAAAAAGCTTTCGCTTGGGCCACTTTGTTCGCGCCCATTGAACGACCTGTCGTACATCCCATGTTGCACGAGCATTATACAGAACGCCCGATGTTATTCTTGAATGCGCGCATCCTCTTGCGTTCACAACAAGAGCTTCCCATCTTTCTTCGTCCGAGGCTGCGTCTAGGCACAGTGGCTTCAACACGGTCCTCAAATAAATTTCGTGAGATCCTCCAGCAAGACCGTGGAGCATTATCAGTAGCGGCTTTGAATCATCGCCTCCTAGGTCGCTGAATTCTTCTTCCGTATAATAAGTGGTTCGCGGTGGCAGTTCCTGGGTTGGATCGTCCTTCACATGCTCGTGATGAGCAGATTTTGGTGTAGGGACAACAAAGTCCACGGCAAAACTGCCTCCATCACCGTAAGCAACTGACTTGGATTCAAATATCTTGCGTTTATAAGTTATCGGTATGTCGGCTCCCTTGATGGCCGTCCACATTGTTTGCAAGTGGCCATTGAACAACAGCGGATTCAAATGACATGGCGGCGTCGTTTGCTTGCAAAGATCAAGAAAGGATTGGGTGTTTGTGCCTCCAGTCGTCGAGTCTGTTGACAAGTCGCTATCATCGTTGGTTTGTGCTTTTATCAATGGCGAAGAGAGCAATGGTATAGGGATTGTTCGCTCGGCAGCGTCAAAATGGATCTTTGAGTGGCCCAGCCATGAAGCCATGGTGAATTGAGACGAGGAAGGGAGATATGAAAGGATATCAAGATGATGACAGAAGAAGAAAGACGTGTGACGTCCAAAGATGCCAGACAACTCGATAGATAGCTAGCACAAAAACGGGTTGAGCCATCCCTTTAGCTCCAGCCTCCCGGGAGCTTTGGCACTCTTCGGCCGCCTCGGATAGAGTGATACGCCGACTAGTGGTAATAAGTTGCTTGTGCTTCTACTCCGTATCCGTACATAGAGGCTGGCAGGCTGTGGCTAGTGAATCACCATGGGTAGTGGGTAGCGCGTCTCGTGTTCTCGCGTTCAGCACTACTTGGGGATGCCGGGTGAAGAACGGACATCTGTGAGTATAGGTATTTACACCATGACCGCACCCATATAGCGGACCAGACCTTCATACTGCAGTTAGTCTGCGAGGATGAACCACAACAATCCGGACTACCGCTATGCCAACTACCAGTCGCCAAATGGTCTGCAGAACGGCCTGCCACCGCCATCTCCAGTATATGGTAACGGTAATGGCTACTCGACTGGCCAGCAGAACTACAACCGAGTACTGCCTCAGACAGCCCTGAATTATGGCCAGGCCCAATATCCTCCCTCTCCGGCCTACAATAATGTATATCGGCCTCCTCCCGCGCCGTCGCCTCAGCAGCATCATCATCATCAGCAGCATCAGCATCAGCATCAGCATCAACATCAGCATCAGCAACAGCATGTCTACTCCCATCCCGTGGTGGTAATTCCCCAACAGCATCAGCCTCAAATGCCGCTCCCGACCGCGTCGCCGAACTACAACATCCCTCACAATCAACACTATCAGCCCCGCCAGCAGCAACAGCAAAATCCTCAATGGCAGAACTACCAGCAACAAGCCTCTCGTCCTGTACAATACCAAGCTCCACCACAGTATCCCTCACATAGCTCTGCTGCTACGACTCCGCGTACTCTGAAGACTCACGTTATGGTTGAGATACCGGTTCAGTGTACGCCGCAACATCAGGCGCCAAAGATACCACAGAAACCGCAAGCGAGACCGTCGTCCAATGCCCAACAGAGGACACCCTCGATACCCCAGTCAAGGTCTCAACCCCAGCAGCGAGCTCATTCCACACCGAAACCTACGAATTCGGCAGAACCGCCTCCAGATTACCATCAGCTGTTGCTGGCTTTGGCGGACGAATATATAAGTGCGGCCCACGGCATAGCTTCACGGGTAGCATTCTACGAACGAGAGGAGGACGTTGATGAGTACCACAGACTGATAGCAACTGGCTTGGGCTGCATGGAGTCGGCTCTCTTGGTGAGCTCTGACAAAGTCACCCTGCGCAGCCCCCTGAGCGATCACTGATTCAGATACAGAACTTTCGCTTGCTGCCGCGTGTTGAAGCGCTCTTAACGCTGCAGTACGCGAACCTTTTGTTCATCGAGACCGAGAATTATGACCTTGCGGAGGAGAAGCTGAGCAAAGCTGTGAGGTCATTCCCGACGCCCCTGATGTCACTCCACTGATTTGTGTAAGATCACGCTCTGTGACCGAAATAAACTGTTAGATTTGAAATATAGCATGCAGCACTTGCTAGCGAGAGTCCTGTTCGAGACCAAGCCACGTGCTGCACTGAAATCCCTCGATGGCTTGATACCGAATGTCGAGCTGTAAGTACATCTGTGCCTCTTGACTACGGCCACACCGCTGAAAGCTGCTAGGTATGAACAAACCCAATGGGTCTACGCCTTTCGCTTCTTGCGAGCAACCCTTTCTATCCGATTTACAAGTCACCCCGATGTAGGTGCTGCCATTGATAACCTCCACAAAATCAATGAGCTGGCAGGATCGCGTGGCGACCGTGCCATATCAGTTGTTGCGCACACTTTGGAAGCCATGATTCATCTACAATCGCTGGCCTCAGACAATGTCGAACAAGCGCAGCGAGCCGTTGCAGCTGCGAGAACTCATCAGTTGCAATCATCTGTCAAAGGACTCACGCAAATCTGGGCTCTACTCGATTGCATTGACCTTGCCTGTAGTTTGTCAGAATATCATCACGATCAGCAACCACGCAAAGTCGAAGTGATGCAGAAGTTGATGGACGATGCCGTTGGATCAGAGGTGTGGCGGATGGATGGCCAGTTTGCAGTGCCCCTGGAAACTTCTCCAAGCACATTGACCGAGTCGACGTGCGGTATTTTTGAACGTACGAAAGGAAAAGATCACCTCATGTTCTCGTGGCTGCGGTCGCGAGATTTGTGGGCTTTGTGTTACTTGCTCAGTGGAATCGCAGCTTCTAAGGGTGGTATCGAGCGCAAAGTTGCGCACCTGTCTGAAGGCCTCAAGATAGTCACAGGCAAGTCTATTGCTCCTCGTATTCATATGTACATACTAATCCTTCACAGATAACTTCGATCCCTCCAGTCTCGACACACCACTCATTACACCTGACTCGCAATCACTTGCTGTTGCTAAACAACGAATCGAGTGGTGGCGTAGTATGGACTGGAACATCAATCTGTTCCTCACCTTTCTACATTGCAGCCGTGGTGACTGGAGGACTTCACAGGTATACCTTGATGCGACCATAAACGCTAGCTCGAAGCTGCAACCCAAAGTCTTGGAGGACCACCAAAGATGGACAACCTTTCTGGCCGGTGTGATTCAACAGGGACTAGGCGACTCGGAAGCAGCTCTCAAGTACTTTCAAGATCCAAGCTTCACCCTGCCGTCTGCAGCTTCGAACCGAGTTCACGAGGCGAGGACTGATCTGAGTATTCTAGCTGCTTTTAATGCACTATTGATCATACGCGATCCTTCTCATCCAAACTTCAGCACAGCGCCACCGACGGTTGCTGCTCTACTTCCATTGACACAAGGCCACCCAAATCGTTCCATTGTTGCAGCCATGCACCTCATCAAATCTGTTGTTGCGCCATCAGGTATCTTGATAGACAGGAAGAAATCTGTCCAGGACGCATTAAATAATGGAAGAGCAGCTACCAATGGTCAGATCGTTGCCATAACGATGTCAGTCATGAGTTCGTTATTCTTTAAAGATATAATGGGCGAGCAGGCACAAAAGAGCGTGCAGGCTGCGCAGACACTGGCCATTAGAGCGAACAGCGACCTGTGGCGTGCTGTCGCTCTTGGTGCTATGGACACGATGGCGATGAAGCAGGCGAAGTATCAGGAGGCGAAACAGGCGAGAGAGAGGGTCCAGGTAACTGTTGCCAAGTTGCCTGAGAACGTGAGGGGCACGCTCGTTGTGCAGCGACAGTGATTTGTATTTACGGAGGCTTTTGTCATAAGTGTTTCTATTTGTAGCATGGCGTTTTTGGGATCTGTGGGCGGCTGCAATGAGGTGGATCAATCTATGCGTGGCCCCTTCGAAAAGCGTGGCTGGGATGCTTGTGGCTTTGTACTAATGAGAGGGAGCTTCATTGCTATGCATGGCTACGGCAGATTTGCTTTGTTCATGTACGATATGACTGATTTATCTCGTCTGCGAACACATTACATCTATGGTTCTTATCTGGATTTGGCTCTATAGAAAGAGAGGTCGATCCGAAGGCCACATATTGTCGTGCGGGCTTGAAATAGTATGAGAGGGATTTGATAGCGCAGTTGGTCTGAAAGAGAGGTTTAGAAAAGTCCCAATGGAGATGTCTGTGAAAGAGGGCTTTGACCACAGTGCTGGTACCAAAGGGATATGAGTAATATGTTTTTGATATATCTGTAGACACATGGGAAATCCGTAGATGATGTCCAGATAAAATGAAGGGTTCAATCATCAAGCTGATGGGGGCCATCGAATAACCATGATCTTTCCTAGCGCCATTGTTGCTGCTTTGTCTTCTCTTGAAATTTTTGATCTTGAAAAGGATGTTTGGGAGGTGTGGGATTGGCTCATAATTTGATGGTTGTCAGCTTTTATGACCGAGGATGTTGGTGTTACCTATTGAGCCTCCTGTGGTCTTTCCCGCAGGGAGACGCAGACTGAATTTGGGGCCTTGCAAATTGGGCACGGCGCTAGATTGCCTGATTCTTGAAGGTTCTTTGCTGTGATGGCTCTACTTATTAGGCTGAGGGCCAGATCTCAGAATACTCGAACAGATATTGAGAAGGATATGCATGATATTCCAAAGTCCCTGATGCTTTCAAACAAAACAGTACGCGTTATTCCATCGTCAAACCTACGCCACGAATGCCATATCCCGCTCACGGAACCATCCTAAATCCAAAAGACGTGCCCGGCTCTTGCTATCACACGCCACCTCGTTCGAGACACGCTCAGAGAGCTAGGTTATAGGTATACTCGTCCTCCATATTCTGCGCGACCCAAAGGATAGCCGAGCTACGTTGAAAGTTAGCATTCATACCCTATACTTCGCAAAGAGACATCCAAACTCACCTAGTCATAACACACCCATTCGCCACAACTCCACCCACACCCATCCACATGCTCGGCCAAACAACCTCCCTAACCACATACTTCAAAACCAATACAGCAACACTCCCCGCCAACCCCCCAGCAAGCAACGCAAACCCCAGAAACAGAACCAGCCGTGCTTTCCAGGCGACACCGTTCCCGGAGTAACTGAACGAATCGGCGCCGAGACGCGATTTGTCGATGGAGTTGATGACGAGCATGCCTAGGCAGGAACAGATTAGGGGGATCCAGTCTATGAATGTGAGATGTGTGGTGGAGCCGTTCAGGGGGGATTTGGAGAAAGTGGCGCTATCGATGAAGAGGAAGAAGCCGAGGGAGAACTGAGGGGTTTGTTAGAAGGTTGGGTATGGGAGGAGGAGGGTTAAAGGGTGGTTGCGTACGAGCGCGCCGGCTGCGTAGACGCCTGCTGTTCTAGTCGAGGCGCTGTTTAGCCATTCTGGGCGTGGGAAACGGAAGAGTCTTTCGCTTAGTTCTGTCATTGTTTGTGAATTGGATTGTATTGTAGGGTCGTCGGTGGTTGAAAAGGACGTCGTCAATAGCTTGGTCGAGAGCTGGAACGTGAAGCTGCGACGAGGCAGGCGCTCGGCTACCGTATTCTCTCTAGCGTCCAAATCCATCTAAGCTCGCTCGCTCGATCTGAGAATCTTCATTGCTTCCCACTTTTTGCGACAACACCAACGACTCCCACAAAATGGCTCCGATCGCACCAACGAAAAGGAAAGCAGGTGCAAAGAAGCCCTCCAAATACGGTACTTCAGCCACATCGACTTTCTCGAAACCCGCACTCGCAAAAGATGCCTCTTCCGCCGCCTCCAAAGTCACGAAACAAAAAGTCGTAAAACCAGATCACCTCAAGAAAACGCGTTCGAAACTCGCCCCCAAGACAAAGAAGCGGAGAATGTACACAGAAAAAGAACTCAATATCCCCACACTCAATGCGATAACCCCAGCGGGAGTGTTGAAGCCGCAAGGGAAAAAGAAGGGCAAGATTTTCGTGGACGATAGAGAATCGCAAATGACGATTCTGGCTATGGTTGCCGCAGAGCAAGAGGGACAAGTAGAAAGTAAAATGATGAAGGCGAGGCAGATGGAGGAGATTCGAGAGGCTAGGCGGAAAGAAGCTGAGGCGAGGCAGGCAGAACGGAAGGGTGCGTTTGAGGATGTGAAGAATGAGGTCAGGCGGGGTAAGAATAAGAAAGGCAAAGAGAGCTTTATCACGAAGGGGATTAAGAATGAGGAGGCGGCTTTGAAGGAGAGTGACCGGACGCCTGTATCGAGAAAGAAGGTGAGCTTTGGTGGCAGGACTGGGATTGAAAGACCGAAGAGGGATGATGGGTTTAAGAGGGAACGGAAGGACGAGGCTGGTGGGAAGGGGAAGAAGAAGAGGGTTAGTTTTGGGTGAAGAAATACTGGATGTGAAACGAGGGAGCGTAATGTGCGCAACATGGATTGTCTGCGCGAGTGGTGAAGGCCACTTTGGCAGTTCTGTCCGGTTCTACCTCCGATCGATGATTCCCACGAGCCTGCACGTCCGGTGTTCTTTGTGGAGGTTTCATCTACTCAAAAGTAGGGGAATCTACCGCTTCGTCTGGGGATCCGCTGTACTAGATGATAGATGTCTTGCACTCTCACATCATCGCCACAATCCTACACATCATAGGGAGCGCGCAGCAAGACATCTTGGAACCCCAACGAAAAATGACCAAATGCTCGCAACCACTCAAGGAAGAAGTAAGGAACGGAGCTCGAACAGGAGGAAGGAAAGGTGTATCAAAGACCAGAATGAGAAGCATCTGCAAGAAACATCTCTTCGAACATTCTTATTCTGAAGCTACCGTGTCTAAATCACCTGAATCTCTCAAATTCACCAAATATCGAATCAATTCAGTCGATGCAAAGTCCTTTCACTTGCGGCCCTTTCCCTCGGTGCACTCTCACAAGACGCTTCTCCGTTTCTTACTTTCCTATCTCTATACTTCCCACTTCCCCGCTTGATCCTCTCCCCTCCTTTGACACATAATCGCCTTTGTCCCCTTCCCAAACACCCACGAACATCAGAAACCTATTTCGAAATACCTGGCTTTTCATGATTGACTTCATTTTTTCGGATTTCGCCCGCATCGGTAACCAGGGCCCTCACCTTGGCCTTGGAGATTATGTCAATTCAAGTCGAGTTGAATAAGCGATTATCCAGTCTCGCGTGAACCGCTGACAATTGTCTTTTTTCTAGCCTCGGCGATGGTAGTGGGTTGAACTGTCAGGTCGCTGATTTTGATGTGGGCGATAACTGGGCGCGAAAGTCAGAGTGAGGGCGGAGACAAGCCTTTAACTCGAGTTGTTTTCGAGAGGGGTTTTCTGCTTGCTGCTTTGCCTTGCTAGCTTTGGTGGTTTAGAAGTCGGTTCTGTTGTGCCTCCGATTCCTGATGCCGGTGATTGTGACGACGAATAATGTGCATCGGGATCTTCGAGAGTTTAGGTGGGAGTCTCGAAAATGGACGTATGTGTAATGCAGGATTGGGAGTCCTCGAAGAGACGCAGGAAAAGATCATGTTCTACTCACCTCTGACTTGGGCTTGATCATAAAAAACCACCAGGGGTATCAATACCGTATAAACGCCTTGGTCTGACCGTGCTCACAGAAATGTCGAGCTCGTATGACCCTTGTTCCACATGGTTCCCCTGACCCCTAATCCCCATGATCCTAACAAATTCATAGCTTCATCCCATTTTCTCCCATGGCACACCATTCATCCCCTAAACTTCTGCAAACAGCGCTTCAAACCATTAGCATCATACTGAACCACAATAATCACATCTCAAGGTCCTCCTTCCCTGCACAAAAGAAGACCCCATCTGGGAGCGCAAAGGGCAACAAAACTCACCTCCCTAACTTTCCGTATCCGCCTAGCACTAAGACCATTCTCTCCACTCTGCCGCGCTGAAATGGACGATTCCTTCATCAGATCCTGGAGGAAGAACATGTAATTCAGAAAAATCTGTGTAAAAAAATATCAATGAATCTTCTCAACGACCAGGAAATAAACGGTCCCCACACCCTCAATCCACACCACCACCCTCCAGAAAGAAAAGAAATCCAGGGAAGCACCATTACATACCAAAATATCGACATTCTTACTCAACGGCCTATTCGAATGCGCCTTTGTGATTCGTTTCAACGTCGCTCGCGGGTAGAGAGTCGTCGGTGCCATGGTTTCTCTTCTCGTAGTTGGAAGCCCGGGAGTTGGTGAGCTGGCGAGGTCGAGGGCTTAGAAGACTGCAAGCCAGACTGGTCTTGGGTGTTGGGGAGCGAAGAAGAAAAGGCGCTGCTGAGGTTCGGTTGTTTTGGGAGTCACAAGGTCCGAGTTGGATTACCTTTGTAAATGACGTTAGTTGTTGTCGATGGAATTGATGATCGCGGTTTGTTTTGGTCGTGCTTGTGGCAACGGATCAACGCGCCTCGGATTCGGGAATCGGGATGTCACGTGCTGGGTTATTGCGATCGAACTGTCGGACATGATAGGAATTAGGCGGTCAAAGAGAAGTCCATAATATCATACATCAGAGCTGCACAGCGTGTTTGTCATCACAGTTGAAGAAGCAGGATTCGACAACACGTCGTAGTCAGATCGACATTGCAATCGTCATAGGCAGTATCTAATCCTTTATATGCTGGAAATCTCTCGCTAAAGAGCCCATAAACGCCCTGCCTTCGCCTGAACTCCTTGCAACACGTGTTGAAGATTCTCTATGAATCAACTTCCATTTCCTCGTTCCCACCTTCAGCCTTGTTCTCGAATGTCGTCTCCAGCCAGCCCGTCAACTCGCTGTTCTCGTACAGCTTGAAGTCCTCGCCAATGCCTGCAATGCCCACGCTCGTGTTGTCGACTGTAAGTTCCTTGTCCTGGGACAAGCTCTCCTTCAACGCTCTCAACGCGTGCTTGACGAGCTCTTCCCGTCCACATGCATGGAACCCATCCAGATTTCGCTCGAGATATGTCCTAGCCATCTGACTTCGTGCTCCAATACTTGATGCTACCATCTCTTGTGTGACGCCTGAGGGTTGGAACTCGTATAAGTGAGGTCCCTTTGCGTCAACACCAGCCACCAAGAGACCAACACCGTAAGGCCGCTTTCCATATTCCTGAGTGTTCTTTTGTGCGCGGTCACCGATACGCTGGACGATTTCTCCAAGCGGAATGGCGCGGTCGTAGGTAAGACGGGAGCCGAGCGATTGTTGCTTCATGAAGTTGGATAGGACTCGGGCATCGGAAGCGAGGCCAGCGAGGGCAAGGCCATAGTGAGAATCGATTGGTATAATTTTCTTTTGGTACGAGGAGAGTTCTTCGGCATTGCGCTGAAAAGAGTAGAGGTTAGATGGTTGTATGTCGAAGGGATGGCAGTTGTTTGAATTGTGATTACCTTCAATGCGGCGAGGACAGCCCATTCTTTGCTGACAATTCCAACCACCACTGAGCCCTGCTTGACGGCTTCGGACGCGTACTCTACCTGGAAAATGCGGCCTTGCGGGGAGCTATTGAATTGTCAGCATGGACGGTGAGCTTTGGTCGCGAGGTGATGGTACAATGTAACGGCATCGTTGTCGTAGTTATTTCTGAACATGATGACGGCAAGGAGGTGAGATTGGGGGGTGTGTGTGTGTTGGAGAGAGTGTGTGGTGTTGATGGACTAAGGGTCGCGGTCTTGGCTGAGTATTTACTTGTGAGGCACAAGGCAGCGGAAGGGTGATGAAGCTCTGAAGCGCAAGAGTGATTGGCTGGACAGGGATTCTTTCTCGATGTATTCCGCACTAAACGAGACTACAACCATCATACAAAAGCTCCAGAGGGTAGTGCCTGATATAGTATCAGGCCAGAAAAGCTCAAGCAGTGTGAGCATGATTGTGAGTATACATTGATCAAGTAATGATTCCTAGAAAGTAATGATTCCTACAGACCTGGCGCTTGATCGATCTAGTAGCCACCCCTGCACTGTTCACGTATCTCGCCAGCTCGTACACGTCGCGTTAAGACCTCAAACCATCGACGGCCAACTTCATTGTCGTTACCACCAGCCTTTCACATCTGTCGCAACACCGCTTCGACGCCAACACGACCCTCGTAAACGATCCTACAACCTCGTTCTTCAGCTTGAGTTGTATTCGTAACCCCTTGTCCTCTTCGCAATCTCACGACCTACCCGCCCGCCATGGCCGGTCTCAAGACCATCATCGCCCTCTCCTTTGTACGTCTTCCCGACCAGAGGCGCGCGTCGCTGCAGAAGGCCACAATCCAACAGGGTCTCCACCTACCACGCCAGAGTGGATAGCTAACGCCACAGCCTAGGTCCTCGCGATAGGCTTTCTCCTCGTCATCCTCTCCTCAGCCCTATGGCACAATTACTTTCCTCTCATGGTTGTAGCAACCTACATCGTTGCGCCTCTCCCAAATTGGCTCTGCGGCCGAGCCGCAAATCACGATGATTTCATGGAAAGCGGGGGATCTGGCATAGTAGACTTTGGAAGGTTTCTGACGGGATTCTTTGTGGTTATGGGCGTCGGTGGGTACACATTCTCAGTCTCCTGATATCTGTTACATCGCATAGGAGGAGGGCGCAGGAGCCACGCCGTTCATCGCCGGCTGCTCAAGTGCAAGAACAACGCAAGATGAGGTGGATAGGACTCGATATTAGAGCTATGCTAATGATCTATACAGCTCTACCACTTCTCTTCGCCCACTGCGCAATCATCGTACCACAAGCTGCTGTCATGAGTATCATCGGTGGATGGCTTATTTACGGCACAATCATCAGCTTTACAATGTTCTTCCAAGAGACGGAAGAGTTCTAGGTTCTGCGATTAGCTATTTGGAGTAGCTAATGGAGGCTGCTCTCTGTGATATCAATGCTCGGTCGATCTGCGATTGGGGCGCTTTTGTAATGCATCATACAATAGGAGTTCTAAGTGCCTTTGGTTTTGGAATAAGGGATGTCTGTGATCGAAGATGTTGACTGGGCTGGATCGGAATCGGCTGCCTTGTACTATTCGCATTATTTGCCGACGAATTGTTAATGACCTACTCGCCGGAATTGTAGCATTATTTGAGCCATCTTATAATCCGAACGTTGCATATGTCTACCATGCCCCCAGGCTGTGCATACTCCGCCAATGTACAAGGTATACTTTCCTATAATAATGATAACTCCTCTTAATTAGAAATTCCTAGTGGAATTTTTCTTCCATTTGGCGTTAACTACTGGTGCAGTCTATACCACGTGCCTACCTACCGATTTTGTCCTGATCGATCCTCAATTTGACCCTCGACACCCAACAATCTCATCAAAGTTCAACGACTTCATCATTGACATTAACATCAACATCAATGCAGATGCAGATGCAGATGCAAATGGACACAAATATTCATCGCCCTCTACTTTTTTTTTCAAGATGGCATAAGACGCCAGCCCTTGGGGAGATCGACGGGCAATTGCTCCTCCCCTTCGACTGCAGGTGACCTGCACGGCTCCTCCCATCCACTTGTGACCTGTCACTGATTCCCGATCTCTTGGCTCAGTATTCTTTGTTCTAAGCTGCAGTCTGTACGAGATCATTGATAAGAGCTTAGTGAGGATACCACTCCTAGCCCCTTTGTAATCCTGTAGCTCTTGAGTACAGCTCGCAATACTTGATCGAATTACGGGCCGGTCTACCAGGACCAGAGAGCAGACCTCTTATTCAGATTGTAGTGGACAGATCGCCAGACTGACTCCCATGATCCTAGTGATTCAAGAAGTAAGGTTGGTGGACTCCTTGCACAAAAAAGGGGAGCAAAAAAGAGATAGATACCTTCTGCCTACCGAGATTGACAAGTCATGTACCTCGCCGCTGATATGCAACGACGATTCTCCTGGGATCCATCTGGGATCCAGGCCGCATTCATGCAAGGGATTAGTGAAAGCTCGGGAACTGTCCCAACGTCCACCTATTGGTCTACATGATAAGGCATTGATAGTAGCCGCGGGACAGCTGCGGCGCAGGTTGGGTGCGGCTTTTCTGTGGATGAATCAATAATTTTCGAGCGTACAGAAGCGAGACTGTGAGTCTGAGTAGGTATAACTTGTCTGAACATTCCCTCTCCATTTGACATTGGTACTTTTCTACTTATTCGCTAAAATAATACCTGAAGCACTACTTCAAAGATGGATAAATTGTTCACCACCGCCTTCAACCCTCCATCGCTGTTTACCATCTTCGTTCTGGTATGATAATATGAGCTAGTCCTCCGCAAGAATTAGCTGATAAGCAACAGCTATCTTTCATGTTTCTCCTTGGCCAAGCAATCTATCGTTTGTACTTTCATCGCCTTGCCGGTTTTCCAGGCCCATGGTACCACGCAATCTCTGAACTTCCAATCAACTACCACTGCTACATCAAAGGCGACACAATCCCATATATCTCATCCCTTCATGCCAAGTATGGCCACACAGTCCGCACCGGTCCTAACGATCTGTCCTGTATCCACGCCGATGTTTGGCCGAACGTCTTCGGCCCACAAAAAGGGGAGTACAAGGAGAACGAGAAAGCGAGAGCAAAGTTTCCAGTAGACCCAAAGCACTATTCTCAGAACATATTCACGTCCAGTTTCGAGGACCATGCAAGGATGAGACGAGTGTTGACACCTGCATTTAGCGACAAAGCTCTCCGAGAGCAGGAACCGATGATCCAGGGCGTTGTGGACGATCTTGTTGCTCGTCTGAGAGGCAGCTGTGACGAAAATAAAGCGACCGATCTGGTCAAGCTGTTCCATTTCACGCTCTTCGATCTCACAGGACTACTATTTTTTGGTAAGAGTTTCGGGTCCTTGGTCAACGGCAAATATCATCCTTGGGTTGCTGTCATCTTCGAATCAATTCAAATCTTATTTTTCGTGTCACTGATTCGAAGCAAACCTCTGGGAAGATATCTGTTTTCCTGTTTGCCGCAGTGGATCTTGGACAAAGAAGTCAAGCATAAGAAGTTCAGCGAGGATGCGGTGAAGGAGAGAATGAAGCTTGGTATCACCGAAAACAAAGACATCGTGACACTGGTATTGCAAGGAGCAGACGGGAAGAACTCTCTGAGCTCAGAAGAGCTTACGGAGACGAGCACTCTTTTCATTACTGCAGGAAGGTATGTCTCCATCATTACCGCACATTGCGACCGGCCCAAAATCATTTGACTAAACTTCAACCAGCGAAGGTAGTGCTACAACCTTGAGCGGTTTGTTCTACCATCTTACGCAAAATCGGTCTACCTATAAGAGTCTAGCCGACGAGATTCGTCAAGCATGCCCCACAGAGGAAGACATTACAATACAATCTACTCAAGATATGAGGTACCTTCGCTCCTGCTTGAAAGAGGCATTGCGTATCTACCCACCCGTAGCTATCAATATGCCGAGGATTGTCAAGCCTGGAGGCGTCACTATTGATGGGATTCATATCCCGGAGGGTGTAAGTTCAAGTCCACTCCACGTGTATTCCCGTTGATCCCATAATTTAACCCAGTCCTCATCACCTAAGCTGCTCTGATGGCGAGATCCTCGATTCCACCTCCTACTACCTTTCAACTCTACACTACCTTTCAATGCTAACATGTTTTCACAAGACCTATGTATCAGCCAACCACTCCATCGCCTTCACATCCCCAACCAACTTCTGCGACCCCGATTCCTTTCTCCCCGAGCGCTGGCTTATCGAGGGAACAGGGTCCAAGGGAAACGAGAACGATGGAACTGCCAACGAGGCTAAAAACCGCTTCGCAAGCGACAACAAAGTCGTTCACCAGCCCTTCAGTTCGGGACCTAGATCTTGCATAGGCATGAATCTGGCACTGGCGGAGATGAGACTTATCGCTGCGAGGATGCTTTGGAATTTTGATGTTGAACTTGAGGATCATGTGGGAGATGGGATGGGGAAGTGGGTCAAGAGGCAGAGGACTTTCTTCTTCAGGGAAAAGGGGCCGCTTTTGGTGAGGTTGAGGGGGGTGGTTAGGTAGATTGGTGGGCTGGTGAAATGTTGAGGTTGAGGGGTATTGGGGGTGAATTGGTGAGTCGAACATGGGAAAGTCGTTGCGGTATTCTCACGATCATGCACTCCTCCGTATAGATCATCAGAAGATAGAAGTTGTGCTTGGAGTCTTCTGCTGGAAAGGGGTTATCGGTATTTGTGTCCATGTGGATCTTTCATTTGATGATTTTCTTTCCGTCTAACAAAAGAGAGAACAGTTCATTACATTCAATACGCGTTGTAAAACAGTTCCAATCTTAGATGAAAAGTATGTCGAGGTGGGACTCCGACTTTAGGGAGTGTGAGAAAGCCCACCCGAAGCCTCAACAAATATCACCATGTAAGGCACGCGATAACCTCCCATACACTACTCGGGTCGAACCAATGCTTCGCTCAAACTCTCCACCAAGGCCCCGCAAAAAGATTCCAAATGCACCAACACAAATCTCCCTCAAAGGCCAGCATCAGTGCGTCTCCGTATTCTCAACAGCAGGATACCAATCCCCGCCATACGTCCCATTCAAAACAACAGCCCCGCTAACCTTCCCATCCTCAAGTCGAACCCACGTCTCCACCTCCTCCTCCAGCGTCTCCTCCTGTAATAACACCTGTCGACTCCCCCGAGTCCAAGATCCATACCCACCATACCCCGTGTGTCTCCCAAAACACATTACCAGCCCTTCCGTGGGACCGGGAACCGAAAGACCAGGTAACACACGTCGGTCCCATTTCGCGCACCAATCGTCGCCGTGATCGTGGCCGCTGAAGAGGGCTTTTAGACCTGGTATGTTGGCGAGTGCACGCATGAAGGGGACGTCGTTGGCGGTGTAGACGTCGTTTGTGATGGATTGGGGAGCCAGTGGGTTATCGTCGTTGATACCCGGTTCTTGGTGCGGATCGACGCCTGTGGATTGGAAGGCGGCCATGGCGTAGATGGGGATGTGCACGAAAGCGAGGGAGGGGATTTGTCGTCGGTACTTTTTTACCATGTTGGTGTTTTCCTTTTTGAACCAGGCGACTGCGGAGGGGTGGACATAACCGGGTATTGGGATGCGGTGGCCGATCGGGTCGAGGGTTTGGTATTCGTTTCCGCCGCGGCTGTCAAAGAACCAAAGGAATACTGCTGGTACCGGGTCACTGGGGTCGGAAGGGAAGACGGGCACAACGTAATTTGTCACGCCGGCTTGTGGGTCTGCTACCATGCTCTTCGTGAGGCTTAAATAGGAAAACAGGTTCTTTTCGCGGAGGAGCAGTTCTGTGGGCGAGAGATTGTACGCTCGATCGTGGTTTCCGTAGGTTGAGGCCCATGGGATCTGACGTTGGACCAGTGGCTCGACGATTTGATCGAGGTAGGTGGTTGAGTTTTTGACGTGCGTGTTTTCGCCTGTGATCAAGTCGCCGTTGAGAACTACGAGATTGGGTTTCTCCATGTCGAGTATGGTTTCGATTACTTTGACGGTCTTGAGGTCGGAAGCCGGGCCCCATCCCCATTCTGGTGCTGCATTTGGAGTTAGTATCGTCATTCATCACTGGGTGTAAACGGGAATTGTGACTTACGATTGTCCTCGCCCTCTCCAAAATGCAAGTCTTCAAAAATGCTCAATTTGAATGTCCCATCTTTCTCGAATCTCAGTCGCGGATTTACCTCAGACGTATCAACACCTGTAATATCGAACTGTGGTTTAACCATTCCAAAAGAGCTCAAAATGTTGGCAGCGAGGAAGCAGCTTTTCCACATCATGAATGAGAGCGATGCCGCTCCCAAAGATATGAGGATAGTTTGGGTAAGAAGTTTCCATCTTGCCCGTGGGTGGGATTGTGACCCGCCCATGCTGCTAGCTTGGTGTGTTATGAGAACGCAGTATTTACTGCTGCCCATGTTGTCCCGGTCTATGACTGAGAAGAGGACACGGATTGGGTGGGATGGCTACATGACGAGGCTGAAATGCCAGCCTTGCGGAAAACACGATTCGTGTACGAGTGGTACAGTTGAAGGACTGAGTCGATGGAGACGCGGGTTGATTGAGGAGAGGAGAGGGTCGTCAGGGTCACGATTTCGGACTCACCTCGGCCGATTCGACCTGCTTTTCCCTATCAACAAGTACTGGAGATACTCTGTTTTTCTCTCTACCAACCAGTTTGTCGCATGCCGAAACGTCCCTCGTCGCCAATTTTCCAAATGCCATTGCAAGACTATTCGACGCTGTCAGTTAGACGTTGAGTCACACAACATTCCGACTCGCAGCGGCTCGCTGGCGTCACTGTGCCGGCAAACTTCACGATAAAAAAACTTGAGGTCAATTTGGCAACGACATTTGAATGGCCTGGTACTACTGTACAGGCAGGCTCTTCGCCTGAGACGTCCTTGGATGTGAATTGTGGTAGGCTATCCGCTTGATCTTTCGACCTCTCAATTATTCCCACTCGCAAAAGTAGAGCTCGAAACTATCAGAAGCGAGTTGAAATTTCTCTCTCTTTATCATACGATACCACCCATTCCTCCTCCCTACGAGCCGATGGATCGCCACAATTCTATTATTTGGTCCGAATGATCCACCACTGGTACAGCTTTTGATTCAGGGGAGAAATAGCATAGCACCCCAGGCAACCACATCCAAACCATGAATGATGACGAGAAAGTCCAATTCGCGCCATGCAGAATTCTCAGCCGGCGGAGAGACCAATCCACTTGTCGCAAGCCGTGAAAATTTTCGTGGTGGATTTCTGGGATGGCATTGCACAATTACCCCCCTCAGATGGTTTCATGTCCACGGCGTTATCGTGGTCCGCTCGAGCTGATTCTGCTTCGATCATTGAAAAGATGCTTCTCACGCACTCTGCCTGGTGCCGTCAAAATTGATGTTCCAGGTTTTCTCCATCCAGATGATTATGTGATGGTGATGGCACATATATGCGCATATCTAATTACGCGGTATTTCTGAGAACAGGACGTATCTCGAGTCTCATCACTACGAACCTAAGTATGTTCGCATTTCGTACCGTCGTTGGCCACAGTTTTAGGAACAAGATCGAGCGCGTTTCCCATATCTCAGGTTTTGCGATTGCAGCGAAATATCCCACCACTGAAGGACGAATGTTAGTCATCCACGAAAAGACCAGGTACCCCAGACATACCTATCACAACAGCCCACCTTGAAATGGCACAACAATCATGTGCTCCATCTCCATTCTTGCTCAAGCATCCACTTCAAAAGCTTGCGCTGTGTCTTTTAGCTTTGCGATTGTCAACACACCGCCGAGTTATGATCAACCTTCCCGATCAGTCAATGCCATCCTAGAAGGCGATCCGGATACTCCCAGGGGTTTCCTGAACAAGTCACAAGATGACATTCCAATCACATGTCTCTCGTCCGATAAGAACATGCACATTGTCTATCACGTCTTTAGCATCCAATACACCTGTTCACAGTGAGGTCTGGATGGCAGGCAGAAGCGACAACGGAAGGAGTACCGAGAAACCGTGGTAGAAGAAACCGTAGGATCCGGAAGCTCTTTCCTTGCCTGTGAGTTGTCCAAAGCTTGACGTTGTTGGGCAGAGGGAGAATGACAACATGGTGTGCTGGGTCTTGGTCTGATGTCGAGCCTGGCTAGTTCTGGTAGCTTTATCTGTATCCAGAGAGACAGAGGAGTGATACTGGGAGGGCGAAGATAAGGAATACAACAAGATAATCTGCCCATGTACTCTCACCTATGATGAGATTATCGGAGTGATAAAGCCAGTGCATCCTTCTGGTCCGAAAGCTGTCAGCTTTGAACATCACATTCTGGTAGATATCAATGATCATGCGGTCCACACTTGCCTTCCTCAGTCTCTTTCCCTGGGCAGCGCTCAGTGCACCAGTACTTGACACTCGTGCTGCCAAGCCAGGAAGATACATCGTCGTGCTCCAACCAGATGTCAACTCGACAGTCTCCACTTTCGGAGACTTGGTGAGTGAGGGCACTCTTTCATCGATCAAAAAACACCACTTCTACGACCATGGCGACTTCAAAGGGTTTGCAGCCAAACTTGATGCGGCTCATCTGGCCATTCTCCAAGCAGACCCGCGCGTGGCGTATCTTGAAGCCGACGGTGTTGCAAGCGTCGACGGCTTCCAAGCCAAACATGTTGAAAAACGCGATATCGAAAGTGGTGCCACGTGGGGTCTCGGGAGAATATCGCATCGCGATAACGGAAGCCGAGACTACGTCTACGCTTCTACGGGTGCTGGAACATGTGCATATACCATCGATACTGGCGTACAAGCCGACCATCCGGACTTCCAAGGACGGGCGCAGCTGGTGAAGTCATTTACGGGGTTGAATTACGACGACTTTGGCCACGGTAAGACCTGTTTGCCGTTCGATTGAGAACAATTCGTTGCTGACAAGTCGCAGGCACACATGTGGCGGGTATCATAGGAAGCGACACATATGGAGTCGCCAAACAGACAAGAATCTATGCTGTCAAAGTCCTCGATGCCAATGGCAATGGAGATTGGTCGACCATCATTTCTGGTCTCCAGTTCGCCGTCAACGACTCACGTAGTCGAAGTTGTCCAAATGGCGTGGTTGTCAATATGTCCTTGGGTGGTGGTAAGTCGCGGGCTATGGATGATGCTGTGGCTGCCACTGTCAATGCAGGTATACCAGGTGAAGTCTCTGATATCCTCATACTAAAACAATTCGCTGACCTGCTTTTGATAGTCTTTGTCGCGGCAGGAAATGACGCATTCGACTACACGGGTAGTAGTCCAGCAGATTCTCCGTCGGCCTTTGCAGTTGGCGGAACTGACTCGAGCGACAACATCGCTCCCTTCAGCAATTATGGCCGCAACCTTGGCGCATTCGCCCCAGCTCAGGATGTGATCTCACTGTGGAATAATGGCGGAACTGTAAGCTTGTTCAGTATCATCCCATCAAACTTGGCTGACTCAGACCGAAAGAACACCATGAGTGGTACTTCGATGTCCACGCCTTATGTTACTGGCCTGGCGGCGTATCTTCTTGCGCTGAATGGTGGGCCAATGTCTCCGCAGGCCATGCGGAGCTGGATTCAGAGTTTCGCCACGAAAGATCGAGTGGCTTTAGGCGCTGCTGCACAGGCTGGGACGCCCAACTTCCTCGCATTCAATGGCGCGACTTGATGGTTTAGAACGATGGGCCATATGTTCTTTCATGGCGTTCTGGTAGCGCGTCAGTATCAAGTGAGGATGCTTTTAGGGACACCTATGTTATTAATGTATAATTCTTCCCGCTTTCGGTGCCTAGGGTATATGAAATTGAGGATCAAGCCTCGTTAGTTGTTTTGACGTCCCCGTCGCATTTCTGGTTGCGTCTTTGACAAGTGAAGAGTTCGATGATCCGAGCGGGAGGAGTGGCTGACCATAAGTTTTGTAGAGATGTTGTACTCTAACAGTGCAAATAGATGGATGATGATATGGTGTGGTGAAGAGAGGATGGAAATGCGAGGGGAATGAGGAACATAGCTGGAGGTTCCGAAGTTGCTGTCTAAATTTAGAATTGATCCCCCGACATGTGATCCGCGGCATCTTCATGTTCCAGACTCCTTCTCATCCCCATCTCACCTCGGCTTCTTCTCTCATCTTCTTTTCCATCAACATCGCACGGCCGTCTTATCAGTGTTGTGTGTGCAAATACCATTGCTTGTTTTGGCACTCTGTAAATCTATCTTCTACCTTCCAATGAGTGAGACGACCACCGCCCTACTTCAATCAACAACCTTCAACATTGCATAAGCTGGATGAGTAATCGCCCTCCTCACAGTCATCCACGCATCAATTTTCTGCTTCTTCCGAACAGAAATATCAACCAAATCTTCATCTCCTTCCTCACCTTCCTTATCCACAACCATCTCTTCCTCCTCCAAATCCTCAAATTTCCCGCCATCCAGGAACATCTTGAGCTGTCCCTGACTGTAGCCACTCACCAAAGCCGTCCCAGGCTCCTCGGCACCCACCGGCTTGGAGACGACCTCGCGCTCGCCCGCCAGATTCCAGAATACCAGGGTTGGCATCTCATACCCAGCGTCAGCATATAAACCTTTGACGCGCTCGAAAGAAGAAGACCACCGTGATGGTTTCGAAGAATCATAATAATTACCGCAAGCAGAGTTGAACTGCATATCGGAAAAACAAATTACTTGCTTCACCATATCTTCCGGCTTGATCTTGTACATTTTGGCAACGGGTAGGATGAGCTTTTCGAAAACTGCTACAAAGTCCGTCGAGCCGCCCCATGGTGCTTTTGATAGGTACGAAACCTTTTCGCGGAAAGAGCGTTTGTCATTTGGACCACCCACTTCGAGGATGGCAGGCTGCTCATGGAAGGTAATGATGTGGCCACCAAAAGGCCCATCAACAATCTCAGCCAGCAACAGGGACAGACCGATCGCCGAGTCCATCGGAGTGGTGCCGTCAGTGAATACTGGACTTGACATCGAACCGGAAACATCGCAGACGGCGATGCAGCTAGAGATACTGCCTGAATTTTTGATGCGCTTCACAATTGACATCCATTGCCCTTCTGCGACACGTTGTTCAGCAGCCTGCTGGACAACAGACAGCTTCTTACCACCTGGACGTGCCTCCTTGATCTTGAAGACCATCAGCGATGGAAGCAAAATAGCGCCCGAAATCTTGGCAGAACCTGAAGCCACCTTGTCGAGGTATTGGTTGAAGCGAGCCTCATCGTTTTTAACAAAAGTTTTCTGGTGTCGCTCCATTGCAAGCGAGGGAACATGTTCATACTTGATGTTCTCAAAGGTATTGGCCGTAACATCCCTCTCAACCACTTCCAATTGCTTGCGAAGGGGAGACAGTTCCGACTTTCGCAGGGCCATCCTCGCAAACATGAGGTACTGTGCACGGTCGGCCTTGTTGACTGTGGGGCACACCGCATCATGTGCATGGAGAATCTCAGCTATTGTGCCAGAAACCTTGGTGTGCTTATCGTGGAACTCGCCCGGAGAAGGCGCCCACTTCGCAGCGAGCGAGATCTTGTTGAGCTGCTTTCCCGATCTCAAGATCTCGGCATCTGCCTTTAATTGTGTGGCAAAAAGGCGAGCTACGGTCAGGTGTAGAGCGTGGTAGTTGTCATCGTTCGTGAAAAGTTCGGTAGCACGGTTGAAGCGCTCGATCTTCTTAGCCTTTCGATCCTCATTTGCTTGTTCGTGAGACCAGTTCCGAAGTCGAGGCTTCTCCGAAGCGACAGACACATTCAAAACCGCGCGGACATCCCCATCTATCTTCAGCTGACCATGTACTGCAAGAGCGAGAAGGTTGGGCAGATCCTTCCAGTAGCCATGTGCGGCACCGTTGTTTATATCGTACAGTGTCGTCGAAGCACCGAGAACGGCCGGATTTGTAGGCAGTGCCTCTGCGGTTCCGATCATGTCAAAGTCGTCCTCTAGTTTTGCTGCTATGCCGTCCTTCTTTTCTGCCGTTTCTTCCTTCTTGACAGGGGTTTGATCGATGACAGGACGAACTAGCCAGATCAAGTTGGCAATTAAGGTCTGGGGATGATGCTGGTAAAGCCAGCCCAGTGCCCTGTAAGCGCCTGGTCGCGTTCCCTTTCCAAGGTGAATACTTCTTGCATTAAAGATCACCTTGAGACTTGAAAGGGGATCGCGTTCCCAGGCCTTAGTCAACGTTTGCTCCATTTGTTCAGGAGAGAAATTCTCTGTAAGCTCGAAAAACAAGTCCACGAGAGGGTTCTTGGTCGAGACAAAGGAGTTATCTCCGTTATCGGTCAAAGTGTTATTGTCGCTGGTCTCTTTGACAACTGTGGGCTCAACGGATGGCTTCAAGGTCCCGATGAAATTGGCGAACTCCTGGTCGGAGGCGAAGAGCATTGGCTCGAACGGGAAGGCAGAACGAGAACCAGAAGCTCCTTGGATTTCGGCCATGATTGCGGTGGCTATCAGGAAGTCGTACGCGGATCTGGATTTTTTGAGAGCATCAAGACGAGAAGAGGCCTCAGAGGTTCCTGCTTCAAGCTCAACAAAGCGGGACGCTGAATTATAGAGGCTCTGAGGGTATTTGTTGCTGGATTGATGAAAGACTGTATGTAATACTCTCGAGGGCGGTCGAGAGTTGAAGCGCCGATGTTAAGGTCTTGCAGGTGGGTCGTTTGTAAGGTCTGAAGGAGGTCTGTATTACGCTAGGGATGGGCCAGATGACTGTGCAGGAGCAGGCAGCCGAGGCAGCCTCCCGCGTCCGAATGCAGCAGTGCGGTAACTAAGATGGCACACTTGACGGTAAAATGGTTATCGACAGCGAATGTTCTCGCCCTCTGTTCGACTCTGCTTTTCTCGTCAATCTACACAGGAGGCAGTTGGAGAAATACTTCGCCACATCGGAATCGACATAGGCAACGGCACACATGCAGCTTTCTGCGCATCTCGAACTCGTTTCTGCTGAGCATAGTATCGATGAGTCTTCCAAGACAGCGCCGTCGTTGAGGCTGCAGGCGGTGAGCTGGTAGGCTCAGCGAGAGATGTAGTTCAATGATTTTCTACCCCTACCCCCGTTGTGATTCAGATATATGGAAGTCACGTGGTAGAACAGTCACATGACTCAGATGTGATATATATATGTCAGGCATATATCAGGCAGCAACCACGTGACCCCTTGGTCTGTAGCATTACATGTAGACGGGAACGCTCGTTGGTATCTAGGGGATCTCCAGTGATTGTCTTCTCAATACAGTATGATTCTTGACCTAACCACTTCAAAGCTACTATCCTTGACAATAAATGCATAAGAAGACATATCTCTGACCTGACCTTCTTCTGTGTGGCCTTTTGGTAACTTATGAATCACTGACACTCACCATATTATTCTTTCAAGTCTTCCTAAGGACGTCAGTTTACAACAACCCTCCTCCCGTCGCAAACGCTCCAACCACAGGACGCACCAATCTGCAAGGCCATTTCGCGTTGTTGCGGGTTCCCCAGAACCAATGGCCTCAGTCTCTTAGCATGCACTGCTTTGTTGGCTTCGTGGAGAGGCGATAAACTTGACAAATACTGCAGAAGATCTTATATTTAGATTCAACGACTCGAGATCCCACCTGCATGGATCCGGTAGCTGTGGACACTATCTATCAGCTATGCCTTCGTCAGATCGAGGATCAGAGAGGAAGTACAAGGACAATCCATTGAGTACAATCGGCAAAGATTTTGGCATACTCGGATCTCTCTCCGCAGTTCGTCAAACCTCCAGACTCCACTCATTTCCTTGCTGTGAACCCAGACAGTTGCAGGACACGGATCTTGAGTTCGACTACCCATACCCAATATCAATCCAAAGATAAGTCGCTCAAGTCCGCCGAAAGCACCTCTTCTTCCTTCTCATTATTCAGAACCCACGCCAAATCCCTCAGTAAACCTCGAACCATCGCTCTAGCATATTTCTCGTCCTTCCCACACCTCTTAACTTCCCTCCTTGTTTCCAAGATCTTATCCATCCGACATCGCACTTCACTATCAATCTCAAAAGTCGGAAACAGCAAATTCTGTATAGTCGCGACAGGCTTCCCGCTGTTCGTCCTTGATCTACGGTCGTTTTTCCTTAATGCGAGGAGGAGTGGTGCAATCTTGGGTTTAAAGACAAGGGCATCCAGAAAGCGCGAGTATATCAAAAAGCACATTTGGTGAAATACGAACTCTCTTGAAACTGTGTCGAGGAACTCTGCCGCTGGTTGGATTTGATTTAGCAGCCAGAATTTTCTTTGAGAATAGGTTGTGTGTGTTGACATTGCTATTGTGAGGTCTTGAAGCGTGGTTGGGGATACAGGCATGGAGTTGAGGTTGCCCATTTCGTGTATTAACTGACGGCGTTGAAGATAGCTACGAGCAGAGCGCAATCGTGGTTGGTGGAGCTGGTAGAGGCTCTGGGGGATGGCCCCAATATATGTACACCCCCAGCTTTGGGAGACCGTGAATGGTTGAGAAGAGTCATGATGAAATTGGGCTTCTGACTGCTGAGGTGGCATGGGCTGCTATATTCACAGGTGCTTACCATTATTAATGATATAAATCTTGTTACAACAGCATGTGGTCTGTAACGAGGTTCTGGCTCTGGCGCTGTGTCAAATCCCCTCGCGACCTGGATTTTGAGGATGACTGATTAGGAAGCTACAATTTTTGATGTGGGGAATTACTTTAGTCAACACACGAGTACACCCGGACATCAAGCTCTGCTTTATTAGCAGAAGCGTTTACTCGAAGGTTTATAATGGACGGTACAATTATCATTACTTAAATACATACCATTGCCTGATTAGGAATAGCACTCCCGAGCACTGGCCTCCGCATCGACCTGAGACCACCTCCAGGTGTCCTCTTTTTCACCATCTGTTGACCATACACTATCATCACTTTTTATTATTTTGTTCGAGGAACCCGCTATCCTCATCCATGCTCCTGTGCCTGGATCTTGTTGAACATTACCCGCGCTCAGTTGTCCGCATTTAGAGCTTCGCTGGACTCGCGTTTTCCTTTCTCAACTCTATAACGTCGGGCCATCTATTTTCATCATCATCTGGATCAAGGGACCATGACTACACTAGCTTTGAGGTCTACGCTTACCCAGCGGCAATCTCGAGGGGCAGTGCTGCGTCCGGATTCGCTGGCTCATCCTCCGGAGACACGCTGAGACTGCTCGTTGTGTGTCACGATAGTATCAATGGAGGTAGTTGAGCTCTCTAACGACGTGCACCATTCTCAATACACTGTCTGATGCTCTTGCAATCTGCAGGCGTTATTGAGAAAAAGAACGATCGAAGGATAGCTTGATGAGACTGGATATAGTGACGATCAGAAACACAAGCACATGCGTCGTGAGAACAGATACTGAGCTTCTGACAGATCATTGACGAACACTGACGGATTGGACACAGGTACAAGGCCTCCTTCGAAGGCTTCCATTCAGACGAGTACGCCATTTTCATCAGACCCAACAATCATGATCAAGATTCTCTGACATTCTCTAATTCTGTCCTCGATCATCAATGTATCATCTCCAGCCTCAAACGATCTCAAGAGTTCCTTGACCGAACCTTCGAGAAAGACAATTTGGCGGAATTGTAGCTCTTTTGTCTCTCGCTCGTATACTTCGTCTTCAGAATCTACTTCCCTTTCGCCGAGCCCCGCTTGATCCTCATCTTCATCCTCCATTCTGTTTTCGTCGAGAGCAGCCTGGACATCCGCCACGTCCTGACTCATTGTGTGGACAGCGTAGGCAATCAGGGTCACGGCTGATCTCAAAGCTAGCAAGGACCATTCGCGAGCGATTCCTTTGTGGGTGTAGTTGTGGCAGGTAGTAATCCAATCGCGGAGTGGAGCTACGCGGCACATATGGAGGATGCCAACATTGCTGATGAAAGGCTGTTCGAAACTCAGCGGGGTCTCCGGCCGTGGCGAAAGTGGTGGCCTTGGTATGGATTTACGTTGTAGCCAATGTGCTGGGTTCACTTTGAATATTGAAAGACAGTATTCTCGGTAAGTACTCTTGATCCTTCTTCGCCTGGAGGAACGAGGATAATTTAATTTCATCGTGGATGGTGTGTTAATAGAAACTAACGTTGGTACACAAAAACACAGTAGCACGGACTTTTCGATGTACAGCGCCTACCTGCGGCTTAAGTCTAGCAAATGTCTTGCTTTGTTGGGGACACTTTCTTTTGTAGCATTGTTGATCCAAGAACATTGTCCGGCTGCTACTTGCGTTCGTCAGTGCTGAAAAGTGGCGTCAACAAAGACATAGAGCCACCACGGCCTTTCTAAGAATGCTAGACACGTCTCGGGGCATAAGTACGACAGAAACCGCCGCTCGACTCGATCCATCATCAACAGCTCGTCATTTTTCAAAACTTTCATCAATTTCGTTTATTTGGAACACTTTCCAGGTACAGCAACCGATTCCTCATCACCAATTCAAGCAATATGCCCGGAACAATTCAAGATCCAGACACTTGGCACGCATTAGCAAACCAATTCAGTCCACCACGACCATCAGTTGAGTCCGTCCTTGACGAGTCAGTCGCGAGTTCCTCCAAAACTGTCCTGAGTGATATCCCATATGGTACACAATCGGCAACTCCATCTCCTGCCACCCCATCTGGTTCCTTTCGTCCGAAACATCGTCTAGCCGGCTCGCTCTTTGGCTCATCCCAATTCTTGCGAGTGCCTCAAAGTTCCTTTACCTACTTGGCTCGTCCATTGTCTCCACTGCCAATGCAAGCACTCCACGATGCAATGATTGATCTGGCCTCTCCACTCTCAAATTCGTCTGACGCCTCATCAATTAAAACATGTTATGGTCCATTTCTATCAACAAATGAAGCTCAACAACCTCCTGCCAGCTCTCCGAAGCTGTCTCACAATCCTCAGCATAGCTCCAAGAGCACAGGTTCTTTCAAACCTATTCAGAAAAGCCAAAATAATCCAGGATGTTTTCGCTATGGACCCTCATCTCCAACTCCAAAAAAGGTGCCACCACCACGACCCGCGAGACCAAGCGTCGAGGCTTCCATTGAACCAAAATCCACGAATGACAGAAATAGCATGATTTCTGGAGAATTAATCCTATATGGCGCGGGCAGACCAGTTGCTGTTGCTGATGCTTCAATGGTACTCAAGACCACTACGGATGGCACTGGGGAGCTTCCATCAGGCTGGGAACAGCGATGCACCACAGAAGGTCGGGTGTTCTTTGTGGACCACAATACTTGCACGACTACTTGGGTAGATCCACGCGGACAAGAGCTTATTGATGTTTCGACAAAGCCTGAGTACATGCTCAGTGAAGATGAATTGAACCTGCTAAAAGCCTTTGGTTTTGGGCTCGCGGAAGAGCCAGCGGAATCGCTGCTCATGGAGATAGTTGCGGATCGTCGGAGCGAAGCAAGCGAATTTGACCTCAAAATACCGTTCGTCGCGATGCCTGAAGATTCGTCGAGGGTATTCAAGGCACTGGAAATGAATGCGAGACAAATTGAGTGGCGAACGTCCAAATTTGTCGGATGCGGACCTTCGTCGATGACGAGTAAAACAGCTCACGGTTTGTCAGCTCGGGATTTGGAAGAGGGTAGACGGGCGCTGAAACCAGCCTCAAAACCATTGGAATGGGATATCCCGACAAGCGCTGGCATCCTTAGATTTCATGGGCGCCGTTCTGTAGGTTCCGCAGAGCAGCAATATCCTCACGCTCAACAGACCCCGTCCAGTCTTGCAAGTAGCAAGACAACTTCGAACCAACAGCGTTTCTTCCCTGAATTACGCAGCAGGCCATCTGTCGGATCTGCACCACTGTCGGAGTATTCCATAACTAGTTCTGTACACATACCGAGAGATCCACGCGACAGTGAGGACGGAGGCATAGATCTTAGGAATTTCCAGACGAAGAGAAGACCGATTACTGGATCTACCTCACAGATGGTAAGGTTCCGTGGCATCCGTCCACCGTCCAATTCCGCCAGTAAGGCTACAGGTCAAGTTTCCACCAATTCTTTCGTTTCTTCTTTTCAGACGAAGAAAAGACCGATTACTAGCTCAACCGAGGCATGGCTCCGTGGCATTCGTCCACCTCCCAATTCAGCCAACAAGGCTACAGATCAAGCTGCTACCAATTCTTTCGTTCCCATTCCCAGCTCGTCACCCACCCCTATCTTTGGCGTTTCGGGGCTAGAAAACGTACCGCGTTTGCGTTTCGAAGAACCAACCAATCCTTCTCTGCCTCAACTTGTTCTCAATATCCGCAGCCAGGCTTTCGCCGAGCGTGAGAAGACAATGAATGACTTGGCAGACGCGGTCGATGGAATGAGAAATACCCGAAATTATCAGCTTGGACGTGATGAGGACTCTCGGGATCCACCAATGGGTTGTAGAGGTCATGATTCTTTCGCTCGAGCCATGAGGACCTTTCCACCTTCCACTTCATCAGTCTGGCCGGACTCACTTGGCTTCAGCCGTATTGGCCAGATGGGAAACGACGTCCGCGCTTTTCAGCGAAACAAGAGACTTGTTAGTGTTGATGGGACCAATGACGTCTCACCGGATTCTCTAGCCTTTGATACTCAATCGACAGACCCTGGAATCTCGAACTACCTGCGAGACTTGAAGACGAAGAAGCCCATTGCAGAGGCACCAACCGGCCCAAGCCTTGATCAGAACACGCTCTTCATTACACCGCAAAGAGAGACCGATTGGTCCACTTCTGAACTCGCAGCTTTTCTTGGGACTCTTCTAGAGAGCAACGTGCCACCAATCAAAGCTACATACGAGTACCCACGGGACCCCATAGAGTATGAATGTGCCATGAGGAAAGAAATCAAGGAGGAGTATTCGGGTAGTTTTGAGCGGGAGACTGATCTTCGCGACTTCCTTGCAAGCCCAAATACTGAACAATTGTTTCGGAAGCAAATTGCTGAATGGAGAGCGCACGAAGGGCCTTTGGATTCCAACGTTCCCAACTTAAAGCCAAAGACCATGACAGAGAACGATGTTCTTGCTGTGGCCAAATATCGGGCAGAACCGTTCAGAAGACAACTTGATGAGCTAGACGCAGTCCGTCGAGCTCTCCAAGGAAATATGGGACGACTCGATGCGATTGAAGAGGGGCAGCCGCTTATCCCAGCCTTGATCCAAGCCTCTACTGTTCCAACTTTCGCAGTGTTCGACAGAGTGAAAAGAAATCAATATGAGAAACAATTTGGCAACTTACCCAACCAAGATTCTACGATCAATTCAGCAACTCAATCAGCCGATCCCTTAGTGGCCAGATTGGAGAGAAATCGAGCAGCGCGGGAGAGAATGCAAGGGCGAAAGACAAAAGTCACTCGCCAGGATGGAGCCATGAAAGAGAAGCCAGATAATTTTTTGGAGAAGAGACACCCCGACGGTATGAAGGTACTCCGTTGCTATTGTAGACCTGCTCGTGTCCTACGCAAGGGAAAGCCTGCGCAATCCCAAGACGAGGAAAACGTCCCTAACGGGCGAGAAAACATGATTGAAAAAGCGTCTCGGTGGAGAAATCAACTTGACGCTCAGGTGATGGATAAGTCGGAGAAAGACCAGGCCACTCGGTCTCGCAATGTTGAGAAGAGAGAGTTCGAACAGATGGCAAGCCCACGCAACGAGATGCGGAGCTTACTACTCGGACGGGGAACTGAACAGAGCACATACCGCCACGTCCGAGCAGGCCAAGCGAAGAAAGGCAACCGGAACCTCGCATTCAACCCACCACCTGACAACGTGAAGACATTACGAGGGCTCCAAAATCAAGTCACCGCAGCGCTAAATCACGGATCCTCCGCAAACCAGAGCAAGCAAAAACCCGTCATCGCAAGAATGAATAATACCGCCAACCGACCCTCTCTGGAAACGGGGAAAACAACGGCAATCCCCACCACGACACCTCTCATCCCAATCCAAAACCTCTCCACGACACAAACCCATGCCCTCACCCCGCTCCGCACCTGGCTCCACACCTACCGCCACTTCCACGCCCCATCCTCCGTCTCAGCACCATATACATCCTCAACACTTCACACCACCCCTCCCCCTCACCCCTCCCCACCATTTCATTCCCCAACCCCCGCCAACCCCCCGCAACTCACACCCCAGAACCTCACCTGGGCAAGCGAGTCTTTACAAGGAATCATCGCCCATCTTGAAGTCGCGGGACGGCGGGATGGAGATGTACTGCTTGTTCTGGATCTGGCGAGGGTGGTGTTGAGGGGTTTCGAGATGGGGGAAGGAGTTGTTGATGCGCTTGTGTGGTGTTTGGGGAAGGTGGTTGAGTTGTTTTGGGGGGGTGGGCTTGAATAGTCTAAAGGGGAGGGAAGTGTAGTGCTTTGGATAAAAGCATACCGATCAGCTCAATGCTCGGAGGAACGTAAGAATTTTCTATACTTTATTCGAAAAATAAAGGAAGAAGTTCAAGTCGCGGCGCAATACAACTGTCAAGCGAGGACACGTTCACAACAAGTAATTCCATGCTACCACCGCGACTCCAAGCTGCCCTGAAGTCCCATTCCTCAATCGCACTATCACATGCAACGACCGGATCCACATCAGCCCAGAAACTAGAAAATTGGACTAATCTTAGCTATAAACCAAACCTTCGCGTTCCCATACATGTTGGCGCGGCAACCGAGGACAACGTGAAGGCAAATCGCGCGTGTGTACAGGTCAAGTCGTAAGGAGAGGAGTTATACCATGTGAATATCTTTTACCGACGAAACCAGGGTCTACGACTTTTCTTCCCTAGTGTATGCATACTCAAACGGTGTACCGCGTGAGATCGGGCTCCAGGACTCGTAGACCGACTTTCCCTCCTCTTATTCTTGCGATAAATATAGGATACAAAGTCCAGAAGGCTTATTATACGGTATATCCCCATAAAGCGACAATTCGCTCAACGTCTCGAAAGCTGCCCATTATATTCCCGTGGTCCAAGACAAACGCGGAAAACTTACACCTTTGGAATTATAAAGTGTTTGGGTATAAATCTATAAGTAAAAGCCAGGCCCTTAGTGGTAGAAGGGTTGCCAAAATCCCCTCCCTACCTGTGAGAAATCGGCGTAGTATATAGCATCTATGGGAGGAAATCTACATTTCAGAATCGAGGCAATCTGCTCGTAGACTCGAAGGATTTTCGCCGCAAAGTTTGCGGTCACAAGCTTGCACGGGGACGTATTCTCAGACCACGCCGAAAATGATCGTCGTTTTTAGTACGAATGGTAGACCTTTAGCTGAAAAATTGTCTGGCGGCATGAGTGACCGTGACCTCATGATCAGTGTGCACGTGCAGATGACGTCATACATTCCGAAGTCGTCCCCATTTCGAGCGATGGTTAGATTACGTCATCAACCAGGCCAAGTGCAGGTGCAGGTGCAGTGCTCCGGCTGTGTTTGAATGCAGGTGGCGAGGATCAGCTTACATAAACTTTGAACTGCGGTAGTGTATAAAGCTCGGCAATTGTCTTCCAGTCCCAGGAAACACGGCGCAGAAGCAAGATCGTCATGGTACAGGAACCAGAGAACTGAAATGGGTGCCAATGTTTTGCTCTCATTCCAGCTGTCGAAGTAAAACGCGCGAGCATATCTGTCAACATCCATACCGATGCAATATGAAAATGAATTGTTTCTGACGGAATGCTCTACTTCCAGTCATGGATGGCGAAAGTAGCGTGACAGAACGCCGTCTCCCTTGCATCGATTATGGAGTGACCAAAAATATCTCTGATCGACTTCCATGGCTTCTAGACGCGTCTGGAAGGAAAAGGCAAGAACCCGTGGGAGTCATTTCTTTCGTGCCCGCACTGAGCGGCAATGTGGAGGTCCAGGAATAGAAACCTGGTCGGTCGGTCGGGTGCGACATGGGAGCCTGTGGCATCGAGGTTTTTTGGGTCTGAAGGTAGTGCTTCTGCGACGTTGCCTGGCCGGTGTTATCATTATTGTGAGCATCGGTAGCGGAGGATGATAGTACCACAGAAGAAGAATTCGTCGATCGATCAATCAAGGTGGCATTGTTGGTGGGGAGCCACAAGTCTTGTGATGACCAACCACTGCATTGATTGCCAACAGGAAATGTGTATTGTGATTAGCGACAGTCCTTGCTTGCCGCAGAACAAGATGATCAGTGCAGAAAACAAGCAACAACGGGTTTCGGTCCGTGATGTTGAAACCTGCAGTGCCATGGACAGAGCTGATGCTTGAGGTTTGTACAGTTGCTTGAGGTTTGTCGGTCGTATCACAATTACAGCAAACCATAATTAGCTGGATGGCATGATCCGAATTAGTTGGGGTGATTATAGAATGTGAGGCATCCGTTAATTTCGCTACGATTAGGAGGGATAAGAGGGATTACGGCGTCTGGGTGGGTGTTTGTCCCTGTCTGTCATTGATGTTGTTGACAGCGGGAGCGATCTTTATCGATATCGAGACACGTTCGAGGTTTTAGTTTGGTCTGTTTCAAAGGTCGGAACTTGGGAGCATGTTTGACACAAGCCCTGCTCGATCCTGTAATTAGAGCAGAACCCTGTCTCGTATCAAAGAACAATTCGAACGCGCTTGTTTGACCTGGTGTGGCTGAGTCCAGACGTGGAATGCTCACATAGCACTGCGATTTTGTTATGCGCGATGACGGCACATATCGTGCGACAGTCACCACTTCAGGGCTTCAAGATGCTAACCTTCGCAAGTGAGGAGATGGATGTGTGATGACGAGGCACGCTACCAAAAACCGCATACGAATGAGCATGCGCGTTCGGGTGGCCAGACGGTGAATTCTGAAACGTTCGCTGGCTCCGAGCTTGATTGTCGTTACATGATCGCATTGACGGGGACGAACACCGGGTTTGTGGGGGTCGAAGGAAGTTGCGGTGAGTATGAGCAGTATCCTCGGCTGTATGAGAAGAAGAAGAAGAGACGCGCGACGGCTTGATCATGGGGAGTCCTTGATATGATTTAGCGGGAATGGTTGATGGTGGATTTTCCCTGCTACTGTAGCAAATTATCGCAATGGTATCACCAAGTCCACGGCTGAGATGCGACTTTTGACGCATAGCTCAAATGAGGAGGCTGATGAGCCGCCAAGCTGGGCTATTGCCTCGGTCGGTTTGAATTGCCAGGGCGATATGCTTGCGGAAGAGAGAGGATTAGGGTTGAGTAGTTCGCTGTCAGTTTTCCAGAAGCCAATTGGCCAGCGATGATGTGTCGATGAGTGATGGGTAGCCTGAGGCTTGGACCTTGGAGCGGTTTGATGTTTATGGTTCGGCTGGCCTCCCGTAGTGGCTGTTGAGACGAAGACGTGAGTGGGTGAGATGGCGGAGAAGAGAAGACAGGGAAAGGCGGTACGAGCGCGTAAAAGAGGCCGGTTTGCTGAGGGTGGCCTGATGCAAGTTGAGGGTTATGGGCGAAAAGGATTCGCATCAGCAGGATGCAGCCAGGCATGGGGTTTCGTTTGACCTATATGACAGCTCAGTATACTTGTAGGATTTCCCGAACGCAATACCCGCGCGAATGGGGTGGGAGGGACAACCGATAGAGATCTAATTTTACGGTCGGGCCAGGATGGTGAGGTGGCACGCAGATAGCAGACATTAAGACGTCAGATATATGAGCGGTGGTGTTGAAGATGGCTCGTTGGAGCAAGCAACGGACTCAGGGTCATCTAGCTGAGTAACAGATTCAGACCGCGGCTTCACCCTGACCGTCGTCAGCCACACTTCAAGAGGGTCTCGAGAGGGTCAGAGGGTCCACAAGGATTCAGGATTTTCGCCTGACTCCTGAGGACGCGAATGCTAGCGTGACGAAATTCATGCAGGTGGTGATCAAACTCAGGATTGCGACGCCATTGAGATTTTCCGGTGGGTTGTGGGAGTCTGGGAGATGACGGGAGGTTCACAGCTGGAGCGAGGGCCAGGAAAAAGCATTGCAAGGCGGCATGAACAGACGTTCCGAAAGGAGAATATTGGGGGACGGCGCCTCATGGCGACATGCATGCAGCGATCAGTCACTAGTCACCACTGCGTACTGTGTATCAACCGTGTATCTACTGTGTACCTAACAGAGTACTACACAGTAGTAGTACCTAGGCACTACACGATACCTGTCCAGGACCCTGGGTCACGATGAACGACGGCGTTGGACTGGACAGGCTTTTGTTTTGCCTCTGGGTGCAAGACCACGAATGCACCCTCCATCAGGTGGTGGGAAGCGGTGCAGGTAGGTAGGTGTCCGTGTCCGGGCGAGAAATAATGGATGGGGAGAGGGGTTTTGATGGATGCTCGGACATTGCTTGAGCAGCATTCGACACCACCACTGTTTCAAGCTGCAGCTCAGCCGCCTCTGATTGGGCGCACGCATCTGCAGTCGCCATTTCGATGGACTCGCACTTCCAGTTCCCAAAGCGGAGAGGCAGTCCGCCGGTGCGTGTCCAGATTTGCCGTGTAGCACAGAGAAGGCCGCATGGCACTGGCGGGGACTGGTAGAGGCACTGGAGAAGCACTGGCGGGGACTGGTAGAGGCACTGAGGAAGCACTGGCGGGCACTGGTAGAGGCACTGAGGAAGCACTGGCAGGCACTGGCAGGCACTGGCAGGCACTGAAAGGCCTAGAGAAAGGGTGCAGGTGGGGGTGCTACCATTGCTTGCTACCGACTGCCTCCTACACAGTAGGTACCTACCTCGTACCTTGAGACGGACGCTTTGCATTCTCCGCCTCATTATTCCAGGCGGCGATTCTCTGGGCTCACCCATCTGTACCCCCTCTGGCAGAACGTTTGAAGCGCTCGCGGCTGATTGGCAGACACGCGCCCTCCAGCTGGTGGCCCAGACGTCGGCGTATATTCTGCAGCCGCCAGGCTTCTTTGGGAGAACTGCCGTCTCAGAAGCCAGATCCACCGTCGCAGGTTTTGCAGCCTGCGACCTCCTGCCTCCTAGTACCCAGACACCAGACTCCAGAGAACCATCCTGACCCATGCCCATGCCCTTGTCCTTCCACGGTATTTCACAATTCTCACGCCCACGGCTTTCCCCTCGACACAACCCCCTGTCCGCTGTCCGCTGTCCGCCTCTGTCGTGCCGTCCCAAGCCTTTCTCTCTGAAGCAAATGAATCAATTGCCCAGCCAGACCAGACCGGCCAATATCATCGCATGCTTCGCCTCGTAGCTCTGTTTCCAATACTACTGCTACTACTACTACTACCACCACCCCGATCCCGCCCTGCGCGTGTCTCTACCTCCTCCTGCATATACAACAACAACCCACCTCGCGCTGCTCTCTTCCCACCACCCACAGCGCCCCTCTTCCCGCCGGCAAACTCGAGCTCTCGGCTCTGTCGTTCGCTAAAGAAGCCATCTGCAAGCGGACCGAAAGGAGAGTCCTGCAGCTCAAGTAAACGCCGTCGTCCCCGCTATTGTCTGTGTCCCTCTTAACTTCGATCCAACCTCGACAAAGTATACACACCATTCTTCCCACACACGCCCAGACACAACCATCGAAGACCAGTCTCGCAATGACTACCGCAATGGCCTCTGCCGTCACTGCCAGTCTTGGACCGCCCTCCATGGATCACTCCAGGCCATATGCCACAATTGCGCCAACCGGTAGCACAATGTCCTCGGGCACACCGACTAGAAGATCAAATGGCACCAACAGCCGCAGTCCTCCCTCTACCGTCGAGTCCGCTGCTCAGCGCAGACGTTCGTCAGAGGGAAAGCGCTCACCAAACACTGGCAGCTTGTAAGTCATCTCAACACACCTTACGTGGGCTCTACCAGATTTTGCTCTGGACCCTCGCATCGAGACGCATCCGCGCTGACGATGAATATAGACATCGCGCTTCTCATGTGCCCAAAGTGCTTGTCAAGCAGGAACCGGGCTCACCTCCAATGTCTACCCCCCGCCACCGACCGAGTCGTCTCAACTTGGCCAGTTCAAACATGGGGAATGGCGGTCCAGCTTCGGCACGACCGTCTGCTCCCTTGACTTCGCGAGACAGCGCCGGCCTAGCCGTTCACGATATCGGCTTGGCCTGTCTGTCACCTGGCTTCAATACCGTGGATCCCTCCATGCGCGAGCAACTTGAGAGAAGCATGAATGTGAGAGAACAGCAGAGGAAAATAATTGAAGCAAGACAGAAGGGCGGAAACCCAGCAGATTTGGACGCGCTTAGGACGACGGAAGGAAGTGCGTTCAAACTGACTGCGAAAACACCTGGGACGGGACGAAGGAAGGGACCACCACCAGGGTTGTCCATTGCACCGCCTTCTCATCACCACTTCGCCAACGAGCGTGTCGTTCAATCAGCCCCGCTACATGGAGGCTTTCCACGAGGTCAAATGCCATTGACGCGACAAATCATCAACCAGCCCTCGAATCTCTCACAAACCTCGCACATTCACCATGTTCCAGCAAACCAAACCAACAACAGGCTGCCACCGATTTCCGACGTCTTCGCAGGAGAGTTGAATGCTGCTCCTGTGCCCAGCCGTCCTTCTAGTCACTTCCAGAGCCCAGGAAGCTCTTCGCAATCCGCAGCTGCCCACCAGTCACTACCATCTCCAAGCTACCCGAACCCACCGCACACGGCCTACCCGCACCCACGGTCGACGAGCACCCGCCGACGGGAATTTACATCTGCCGAGGAGGCTGTCAAAGAAATGACTGGGGGACGTGAGGACATGATGCCGAGAATGGTACACTATGGGGGACACCAGCCACCAACTCCACCGTCGCCCAAGAATCTAGGACTCGGCGTCTCTGCCCCTGCCGAGTTGCTCCCACTGCGGTCCGGGAGCTCGAGGAGACGCGACAGAGACGAGTACGAACGAGAACATGGTAGCCCACCGCTTGGGCGAGGACCACAGACGCAGCAGCCGCGCAAAGGGCCTTTTGGAGAAGGACGAGACTCGCCAGCATCCATCGCGACCAAGAAGGAAGAATTCTTGAAGGTCGTCTCCCGCGCCTGGGATTTGTGGCACGAGTGAACAACCGCCATCGAGGTGCAACAGAGGTTCGATCGTTGACCGCAGCGTCGCATCAAGCAACCGCCACTGGAGATGAACCGGCTCGCTTAATACCAAAGCCAGCACCGTCTTGGTATCAAATTATCCATGTGGACAGGACAGACAGTATGTGGAGAACCCCTACTGCTTGATCACATTTTCACGGAAAGAATCTGAACAGGCAGTCGGTGGAACTCATAGCTTTTTAGTGTTTAAATCTGGTGTTACTTAATTCCGCGACTTTGTTAGGGTTGAGTTGGCATGCGTGTGCATCGGGTGACTAGAGACTAATCATTTTTATTGGAATTGGGATATGGGAAGGGTTAATACCATATTCTTGCAACGCCCTGAACGATTTTTATTTCTCGTGGGGATAGAGACCCGGCGTGGAGGGTTTGGTGTGGGGATGGATGATTTGATGATGATTGGAGCGGCGCGGGACGGGTTGGCAGCCGGCAATTGCAAAGAATTTTGAAAGCCACCGTGTCATGATTGCCTGTCTTCAACTGTGACTCAAGCCTGGATCCTTCAGTGGTGTTCTCGATAATACCTCCAACCGAAGTGAACATTGCCATTGACGCGAGGGTTCCACAGCCAGACTGCCAGAAATTAATCGATAGCGATCCAACCTATCCTCAGCGCTGATCGTCCCTACAATTCTACCAAGTTGAAAAGAAACCGGTTCGATGAAGCCTTCGTGCTTCTGTGAACTTGACAAAGACACAGGCCTCCAAACCTCAATTGAGATGGGGGAACTTGGAGGCGGTACATGTTATAAAGCCTACTCACGTGACATGACGTGACGTGCCGAAATCTTGGCGCTCGGACATGCGGAAAATAAGTCAGACACTGGGCCTTCCGTTCAGCTTGGAAGCATTTACCACCACGCACCCCGATCAGCGATTATGGCGAGAACGAAAATGAGAAAGGCGTTGGGGAAGGCTGCGTTCTCTGGGAAAGGGGCGAGGAAGGCGAAATTGTTTGAAATCGAACCCCTCTCAGACGGCGAAGATGATGAACCGCTGGAGGAGGGGGTTCAGCAAGGAGGAGTTGACGAGGAGGATGAGGATGAGGAGGAAGATGGATATTCAAGTCCCTCCGTGCTGGAAACTGGAGATATCGTTGATGCGGATATTGGATCTGATCTTGGTGAAGAGGGTGGAGATGAGGGTTTCAGTGTATGGATAAAGTCCCCCTCAACCGGCCCCTCTTTCCTCCTCTCAGACAAGCTAATCGAGCACAGTCTGAAGAAGATGCCACGGACGACGAGGCCAAAGCCACGGCATTGCAGGCACGGGTGAGTTTTGCCACGTTGGCGAAGGTGCAGGACTCACTTGTTGATGGAAACCCTGGGAGGAAGAGGAAGAGGGAGAATGGAGACGAAGAAGCGGAGAGGAAATTACAGGCGCTGAGGGAGAGGCTGAAAGAATTGAAGGGGGGGAGTTTGGAGAAGAACGGCACCGCGACTACGAAGAGTACATCCGCCACAGCATTGAAAGACTCCGCAGGCATCGAGCGACCCATGTTCTCCGCCGACTCTTCCGACGACGATTCCGAAGACCAACCAGCAAAGAAAAAAGGCAGGAGTTCCAAACACGCGCCTACAGAAATGTCCTCCAAACGCGCCGTGACCCGCCGCCGTGATGCCGTCGAGATGAAGAAATCGACCGCCCGAGACCCGCGCTTCGACCCCCTCTCCGGCGACGTGGACCACCACGTCTTTGCCAAAAAATATGCATTCCTAGACACCTACCGCACCTCGGAAATCGCCACCCTGAAAAAGGCCATGAAAAACAAGAAAATACCGGATGAAGAACGGGACGCTATGAAACGGCAGATGGTGTCCATGGAATCGAAGATGGCGTTTGAGAAGGGCAAAGAGAGGGAAGCGAAGATATTGAGGGAGCATAGGACAGAGGAGAAGAAGAGGGTGGAGGAGGGCAAGGGAGTGTGGCATGTCAAGAGGAGCGTTGTCAGGGAGCAGGCGTTGAAGGAGCGGTTTGAGGGGATGAAAGGGAGACAGAGGGATAAGGTTATCGAGAGAAGGAGGAAGAAGTTGACTGCCAAGGAGAGGAGGGGGATGCCAGAGGAAAGGAGGGGTTAGATTGGGCGGCGGGGGAGGAAGGGGCCGGGGGATTTTGTCGATTGAACTCGATGGAGATGAGGGGTGGACGCGGCAGAGCATGATACCCATTTTCCGTGCTTTGGACCCGGCTCCTTTGCTGAGGCTGAGGGAACTGCGTGCCCCGGTATCTCGGCCTGAATTGTGATCGTATAGTGAACCTATACTATCACGTCGAAGTTGAGCATTGGAGTACTGCTTATCTCGACATTTCAGCCTCGAGTCTGAATCATTTAGTCTACTCATCCCATTACATCGACGGGGCTGAGCATGTGAGTCCTGCGTGCCTCGATACCTCCCCTTCGAAATTGAATCATCAAGTCCACTCGTCCCATCACGTCGAGGTTGAGCACTGTAGTCCCGCATGCCTCAACATCTCACCTTCTCAACTGAAACCACCCCGAGTAGAGGTCAACCCTCAGTCGACGATGCAGATCTCCCCACCGCGTAACACACCCTTCTCCACAACCTCCATGCCCTCAACCCCACAACACCTCCACACCCACCCTCTCGCCCCTCCTATCCAACGTAAATCCATTTCCTGGAGTCCCAGGAGCGGGGTGACCACAACACTTCTCCCCATCACCACCCCTCACAGAACCTACAAACAAGCCGAAGGTCAACCCAACCATCCCCTTCCAAACCACCAAACCCCTTTGTGCCAAAACACCGAGCCAATCCCCCTCTCCCCGGTCCGTATGTTTTCCGGGAACGAATACATCCGATTTCCGTATTCACCTGCTCGTTTCGAGATTCACTGTGTCGTGTATGTGAGGCTGGCGAGTTTTGAGCCTTTGGGTGGGGTGATCGCCGTGGATGGTTGTAGTGTAAGTGGGGTGTAAATGGAGATGGAGATGGAGATGGAGATGGAGATGGAGATGGAGATGGAGATGGAGATGGAGATGGAGATGGAGATAGAAGTATTAACACCCGGGTTTTCGATACAACTAGACGATGTTAGCGAGTTAAGCGGTTGGGATGTTGACATTATTGATAAGGAGGCGCGAAAAATCGGTAGGGAGAGAGGTAGTAGGTGCGATGGGATAGATATAATAAATGGTTGAATATTAAAGTTAGAGATCGTTATTTAGAGAAAAGGTAGTAGGAAGTTTCCGATCGGAGGTAGAGGCTGGGTTGTCTTCCTATCTTATACTGTACTATCCCCACTATCAGGGACGCAATGATTAGAAAGTACTATCTGTTGTATGGTCCGAACGAGTCCAGAACGTGAAGCTAGGAGGTAAGGTGCAAATGCGAATTTCCTAAACGGCTACGAAAAAATCTACCAAGTACTACTCTAATGTCCTTAACATGTCAAGCTGCGCGACCTTGACAATCTTCCATGTTTGAGTTTGTTTTTGAAGCGAGGTTGAAGACCTACATCTATTAGCTTCGCTGACTTCGCTGGCTTCGCTCAAGCAAACAGTGATGTTAAAGGCACGGCAAACACGGAAAGCTTATTGGGATAGTAGCGGAAGTGAGTTAGTCACGGAACTATATGCATCAATGGACATTATTCTGTTAGCAGATAACTGTTTCCTTACGCTCCGGCTGAATGGAAGATTCTCGTGGAAAAAGCAATCGGATCATGTACCATCTCAGACACCTGTAGTCCTGTACATTGCTCGGACGATTGTAAATGGCTCACACACCGTCCCAATGTGACTGAAAATTTGGCGGTATCAACACACAGAAGGAATATGGATCTGGATGCCCGGGTTCTTCGGAGTTGATTCAGATCTAGGACGATTAGCTTTGATTTTGCAAAGTCCACAGGGAGAGAGAGTCGAGTACCGTTAACGCCGATCGAAACCATCGCAAACCGCGGACACGCGATCCCTCTTGGCGTCGTCGTTGTCCAGAAAGATACCATCACGATGTTATCCCTTCGCAACGACACTCCCAGATCTTCTTGCCACAATGACATCATCATCGTCGTCAACTACCGGGCCACGGTACTGCTTTCTACCGCCAATGAAATACCATATCCCACTCAAGATCATGACACCGCCAGTGACAACTATCGAATAGTTCATGGTTGATGCCTTTACCGGGGTCGCTGGCGGCCAGACGCTCCAAAAAATGACGAAAACCATGTAGCAACAAGCGTAGATGTTGTTGATTGTGCCGAAAATTCCAGGCAGGCGCCATGGTCCCCAAACAAGACGCGCCTCGGTTGGATCCGCTGTTAATGGAGGTGCCTCTTGCTCGAGTTCAATCACCTTCTCCTGGTCACCGATTGCTGAGTGATGGTCGGGTAATGCGACAGCTTGCTCGACATTATCGACGCGGCTGCCATGTGGTAGAATGTGGCCTTTCAGTCTGTGGTAGAGCAGGAGTGCGCAGGGTATGAGGTACGAGCCGTAGAATCCAGTGATTGTCAAGCTAATAACATCATTGAATGCCACGCTTGAGCCGATATAGATGCATGTCAAAAGAGCCGCAGTGACTGTGACCAATCCCACAGCTGCCACCGGAACTCTTGTTTTCTCGTTGACTTTGCTGAGCATGTTCGAAAAGGGCAGGCCTTTGTCTCGCGCGAACGCCCACGTCATACGGCTTGCGGTAGTTGTGATTCCCATGGCGCACATCCAGGTCAAAATGAGAACCACGACTCCCATGCCCACGGCGCCACCAGCTGAACCTGCCGAATTGAAGAAGATCTGGATGAATGGGAAGCCGGTCTTGCCTTCGAGCAAAGAGTCGACGTTGCCAAGACAGTAGAGAGTGGTGACCATCATCGCAAATCCAATGATTCCATTAATGATCATGCCAGCACATATGGCGCGAGGTATTGTAAGGGCTGCATTGGAAACTTCTTCCGCCATGTGAACTGAGGCATCGGCGCCGACAAAAGTGGCAACATTGCCTAGGAAACCAACGCAGTATGACAGTCCCTGAGTCGGCCAACCACCCTGATTGAAAGCGGTAAGCCACACAGACTGTGCAGTTCCAAGGTCCGATGTCGTGAGAAGAGCGACCATGATAGCAACGAAACCAGCCAAATGCAGAATCATGATGGCGATTTCAAAGGTCGGAAGCAGGTTGGGGGTAACCACGTTGATGAAGATGTTGACCACAATGACGGCCCATGTCAACAAGGTACCTTGCCAAAGCTTCGCCGCGTAGTCTGGCATGCTGATGACCATGAGACCTTGGATAATGGTTCCAGCGAAGAGTGATTCCGTTGCAACGGTGGCGATCCAGGCAAGAGAGGTGAGCCATCCAATGACATAACTCGACGCTTTCTTGTATCTTGGCGCAGCTAGCATGTATACCCAGTAGTATTGACCGCAAGCAATTGGCGCCATCGAAGCAAGCTCTGAGATGCAAGCATAGACGGATCTAGATAAAATCAGCTTTCCATATCATTCAAAGCATCGAAAAATCCCTACAAAGTGGATAGCCACGCGATCAAGAAGCCATAAACAAGTCCTGCGGGACCACCATTTTCCAATCCCTGCGCAAACAATGCCAGAACAGTTTCCCATGTGATGAGTTCGCATACAGCAAAAGCAAAAAGTGACCAAAAGCCAAAGCGACGTTTGAGGACCTGCTTTTTACCGAGCAAAGCGAGCGTATCTGTGTCGGTGGACAATTTGCTGCCGCGTCGTTCGGCCACGTCGGCCATGTTTTGGCGATGGCCAAAGCGCGCGGCGTGACTGACAAATGCAGAAGAATGATGATGCTCAAACAGCTGGGCTATCAAGCTTCATCAAGCTTCATCAAGCTTTACCAAGCTTTCCAATTCTTGGTATGGAAGATTGTTGGAAGCTGGAAGAAAAGAGGGTGAAGAATGGCTCGAGAGCATGGAGGAAGATAGAGCTGCAGGAGCTACTGCATATTCTACCCGCAAGCAGTTAGCTGTAAGTTGAGAGCCCGAATCACACACTTCACCTCAAGGCTCACGGTCCCCCGGCAGGAAGGCGGCAGGACTGGCTGGGATAGATCAGCTCGTGTTTGCCGTGTCATGCAGCTGAGGTGAGGTGCGATGCCGGAAAAGAGTGAGAAGGACACGAAGTCCAGTGTCGAGAGTGGTTGACCCTGGACTACAGTACTAGATATAAGGTAGCTAGGAAGTATCCAGTCCAGAGCGCGTCGGTGATAGCACGCGGCGTGGTCATTGCTTTTTCGGACTTCAATTGCAGTGGATTAACAGCCGAGATCACATGACGGGCATGAGCAAGTACTACACTGGATCCATAGCCGAGATCACATGATAGCCATAAGCGAGTACTACAGTGGGTCCATAGCCGAGATCACAAGACAGCCATAAGCAAGTACTACAGTGGGTCCATAACCGAGATCACAAGACAGCCATAAGCAAGTACTACAGTGGGTCCATAGCCGAGGTCACATGACAACCACAAGCGAATATTACTACACATATTCTAGACCAAGGCACGGCATCAAGGCTATCGCTGACCCTAGAGCTTCAAGTTGCGCCTGCATATTGCCGAGCCTTGTTCAGAAGATGCCTACGACTCCTTCACCCTCATCCCGAAAGGGAATCAAAACTGGGAACTTGAATCACCTTGCGGCATCCATCCGGTTCTCCGCCAAGCTCAAACAAAACTTGCCCTACACACGGCACCAACTCACTCTGGACGTACCCAGTCGCACGCCATTCGAATTCCGAATTGCTATCGCCAATCCTCTCATACTTATACCCCAAATGGTCCACCTTGCAATCTATAGCCCAAGTCAAATGCTGCACGAGCAAGAAAACGTCTCGGAAGGAGCAACTCACGCTTTTTCAACAAGAGCTTCAATGTTTTCCCATCCTTACCGAAATTGAGATCCTTCATCTCAACCTTGAAGCCAACCTTTTCAATTATCGCAAAAACATCTGTGACGAAGATGGTGAGCCCGGTGGTTCCGCAGGTGTTAGCACCATCCGACCGACCTTCCCGGCAGAAAAACTGAGCTTGGCGAAAGTCATTGTAGTCGCCCAAGAGTGTCTTGTCGGTGTTGGGGCACTTCACCAAACGAGGGTCACCCTCTTGCTCAAAATAATAGCACTTCAGTGTTCCCTCCGGGAAACACGCTTTCTTTGGTGTCCCCTTGTAGAAACTTTGCAGCTTCTCAAGTTTACTACAAACCATACTACCTGTTGGTGGCACACTATCTTTGACAATTTCAAATCTGCAGGTTTCTAGACAATCGTGCTCTTCGTTGAAGGATGGCAAACTCTTTGGAAACGACCAAGTCTCCTTCTCCTTGGTCAATGCGGAGAAGTCCTTGAGGAAATGGTCCTTTACCATCTCCGCATGGGTCAAGCCAAATCCGCAATCATCAAAATGGATACCGAGATCCGCTCGATTGGCAGCAAGCATGTATGCATGGGACTGTCCCGAACACCCTCCCAACTTTTGAGAGGGACATCTTTGTATTGAAAACATTGCGAACATGTAATCAGACAGCTTTGTCGCGTTCTCAAACAAGAACTGGGTTTCCAAGGTTATTGTGCGATGATGCACTGCTCCGTTGCACCATGCCCAGGGCGTGTATGCCTGCCCTGCATCGCAATACAATCGTTCTTTACTCGCGTCTGCTGGGGGACAATCAAGCTCCCCAGGCGGAAAACAGGGAGGTTTCAATGCATCCCCGGTCTCGGCGCAAGTAAGCGTGTGAGTTGCTTGTTCATAATGGCAGTTAGACCAGCAGTCTCCCACCGCGCTTTTGAACGGAGCCTTGTCCAACGGAAAGTTACCAGGCATATCCAGAAAGTCTTGTTCGCCCATGTCGTCAGTTTTCGTCTTGTCCAGCGTGTAGTGCCAAATGTTTTGCACAGTAGGCAAGGGTTGTACCAAGTCGCAGTCGGAGTGTGGCAAATTGAGGTGCACTTCAGCAGCATAGAGTGCAATGAACTGCGCGTTTCCACATGTGGTTTTGTTATGGCAGTCAAAGGTCCAGACAGAGAAAGTATATTCCTTGAGATCAGTTTTTCCGAAGAGAAAATATCTGGGTTTCGAAGGTGATGCAGCAGGTTTCTTGTCGTTACAATAGGCAATTGGCCAGTACGTTGTTACAAGATTGTCATGTTCGCAAGTCGACTTTTGCGCGAGCGAACTTTTGATTGCGACAGCATCGCATTTCTGGTACCCTCCAGGAAAGCAGGGTGTTTTGGACGGATCTGCTGACTCTTTGCAAATGATCGCATTCGATTTTGTATCTGGCATCAAGGAGAAAAAGCAGTTTGGCGAGCAAGTGTCGCGGTCGTTAGCCTTGTGAGGAAAACTCAGATAGTCTGGAGCAGAGGATGGCGTCCTAGGGTACCAATCTTTCGAGGTGGGGTCGAATGCAGATATGTTCATGGACGCGTCTACCCAAACGTGCGGATCTCCAGATGCTCCTCGACCGAGCAGTCCACATTCGTTCATGGAAGTCCCTCTCTCGGCTGCGTACAGTGCGTAATAGTACCTACATAGAAGTGTTCTACTAATGGCATCGAAAGCTCCACTCCCGGGTGCCGCTTTTGGACAAGACATGACTTGGAAAAGCCCGAATTCGTAGTCGTCCGGAGAGGCGAAGCCAAGCAATTTAGCAGACGGCATAGTCTCAAGCACCAAGCCTTTTGGTGGCTCCACATGTTCCTTGATCCAAGGGAGGGGCGGGCCGTTATCGTTACAATACGCAACGGGATAGTATACTGTGTTGTGCTTGGCATCGCTGCCTGGACAAGTTGAGGATGGGCCCTTTCCTACAAGCTTGCATTTTGTTTCCCCGATCGGAAAACATGGCTTCTTCAACCTATCGGGAGACTCTTTACAGATCACACGCGGTCCATTCTTGTCCCCATTGGTTGCGTTCGTGTCGCCCTTGAAGAAGAAGCAATTTGCCGCGCAGATTTCACGCTCAGATATCTTGTGCGGGAACGACCTGTACGCAGGCGCCGTATCTGGCACTGGTGGAAATTCAGCCTCGCTGGGATGGAATGGAGGATCGACTAAAGTGGTGTTATCAACCCACACATCCTGACTACCGCGTGAGAGAAAATCACACGTATTCATCGAAATGCTTCGGCGGCCGCTGTAGAGAGCATAGTATGACTTGGTACAGGCTGGAGGAGCAATAGCACCGCTGACAGCACCGGCGAGACCGGTTTTTAGATTCAGCGGACACTCCGTCGCAGCAAACAGACCAAATTCGTACTCTTCAGCAGAACCGAATCCCAGTACATTAGCGGTTGAGGAATTTTTAGAGCCTATAAATTCGGGCTTTTCATGCGCCCACACGCCAGTGTATGGAAGGTCTTGCAAAGGGATAGATGAATTGCAGATGAACAGAGTCTGGAACCGTCGATGGCCGGTAGCGGGTTGTCCTTCAAGACAGTCGAGTGTCGAGTCTTTCGCTGCCGCAACACACCCAAATCGCTTGGTCTTGCTGCACGCATCGTCAATATCGCATGTTATGTCGCTGTCAGAAAAGTTGTCCTTAGTCCCTAGATTGAAGCGGCATTTTGACAAGCAGTCCCCGTCGAATCCAAGCTCAACTGTTTTGTCTGTATCGAGCGGGAGGCCAGCGAAGTGATCAATGTGAAGTGGCGAGTCGGCCTGCCCAGATGGCAAGGCTACGTTTTCCGTAAATAGCTTGAGTCGTTTCTTATCTGGGTCTAGAAATGAATCACAGCTTATGAGGGTGTCCAGGGACCATCGTGCCCAGAGTCCCCAACGAGCATGACAATGTGGCGTTTCAGATAATTTGTCAAAATCGACATCGCAGTCCCAGTCATAGCTGACCACAAACTCGTGCGCGGTCATTTGATTGCCAGGCTTCTTGATTGGAATTGGGAACGGCCATAGTTTCAGCACCCAATCGGCCGGCTCGAAAGATGATGGGAGACCGACTGTTCCTTCAAATGTCGAAAGTTCAATGGAGTAAGCAATACAAGCGCCACCTGAAATGCTTCCCGAGATCAGGCTCAGTGGATCGTTCGGAAGGTGACAGTTCTGGTGAAGGAGACCGTCCAAAAACTTTTCACAGTTGTTCGGGTTAAACTCGAATTTTGCGCAAGCCCCCGCCCCACTTGTGATCGCGACGATGTCCACAACAGATGTGCTGCCATTGTCAGATGGTCCATATGACCACCTTTGCTCCCGGATCGTACGATCGCCGTTATCCGTTTCGATTCTCCTAGCCGCTGGAGGAGCCTTGCAGAACGTCTTGGCCATGCCACTGAACCAATCTTTGTAGCTGATCGAATGAGTTGGATTAGATTCGCAGTGGAACTTTCCGGGAGAGTCTTGGCCGAATAAATCTATAGAGTAGGGCCACAGCCAGCTTGGTGCCTTGAAGGTTGGCGGGCGTGGGCTCCCTCCTGATTGGATCTTCGAAATCCCAAAATGGTAAGCAATGCAAGCACCGCCCGAAATACTGCCGGATTCGACATTCTCGGGGTGGGGAGGGTAGTTGCAGTTCTGATAGAAGTCAAGCTCTAGATATTTGACGCAATTGCCAAAATCGATTTCATAGTGCTCGCAGGCCGTAACTTCACCAGGAGGACCAGCTGCAGTAAATTCGACGGCGAGGTCCGTGCTATTCCCTTCCGTATATGTCCATTCTTGAATCGACACTTTGCGAGGCCCGATTTCTGTCGAAAGCGTACTGAACTTTGGAGGCCTGCTGCAAAAGGACTTTGCCATGGGAGTGAACCACTTTATGTAATTGAGAATATTGGTAGGCTCATTAGGGTCTTCGCAGTCAAATTTTCCAGCACTGCCTTCGCCATATAAATCACTCGATGGCAAGCCCTGGCCATGACATTAGAGTCAAGATTGGGACTCGCGAGGGGAGCATTTGCTTACAGAACCCAACAATCCGTTCCCAAGACCATCTTGATCGTCAGACGTGCAATTGAGGTCAGTGGAACACACTCCTGACCCAGCCTGGCCATCTTGATCGTCAGGCGTTACATCGACAACGAGAGGGCAAGTATTTGTTGATCCAGCCTGGCCATCTTGATCGTCAGGTGTTACGTCGATAACGAGAGGGCATGTATCTCCTGATTGGCCGTCTTGGTCGTCAGGTGTAACATCGATAGTCGCGGCGCACATGGGCACAAACGTCGCGGAAGCACTGCAAGCGCTTGCTAACATGGTGGTGATAGTGCTGGTGGGTGAAGCACATGAGGTTGCGCCCCCTGTATCGTGTTAAATCAGATGCAGTGTCAATACATATGTTTAAAATACCTGGGCACACAAAGACTGAATTGGTCACCAGAGTGTGGGAGCATATGTTCGAATGAGTATTTACCCTGCCAGTCCCATCGCAGGCCTTGACTGTAGTCCATGTCTTGGTGGCGGTATTGGAGCATGCGGAAGTCTCACTCCCTACACACTGCCATCAGCGATTTTGACATCAAGCATCTAGCGGCCACTTACCAGAGCAAAAGTATTGGGTATTTGACAAAGTCTTGAAAGAGCACCATGACGTAGTTGTCGATATAGTAGATGAGCATGCTTGTTCGATCTTAGTCTCAGTCGCGGTACAGCTGGGCCACAGGTCGGCCTCCTTAACATCGCAAGACACCTTCACAAGCTTGGATTCCTTGGGCTCCGTACAATCATCTGGAGGTTTCTGTGGAGGTTCCGGTTTTGTTGGGGGATCGGGGTGCCATTGTCCACCATCGCTTAAAGAGCTCAATTTACCCCAATTATGGCATATCACTCGGGTCACCAAACCAAGGGGACCGGGCAGGAGCTGTTCAAAAAATCCACATGGATTGATGCAGCCAATCAAACCACAGCCAGTAGCGCAGCCGAATAAACCACAATAGCAGATCACTACATGGAAGTTAGTTTGCTTCATTCCTTGCGTCCATGAAACTTACGGTCATCGAAGGGCCAAATACCAAGCAAGCCACCTGTGCAATGGCCAAAGTCTGAATCGTCATCCTCGTGCTCGCTTTCTGAGAAAACGGGCGGTGAAGGGGGGCACCCGCTATCTCCACCTTCGGTGGCTTGAGTGCAGGTAGGACCAGCGGGGGTGTTAGACCACACAACACTGGGTGCGGAGCATTCAAATTTGGCAGTAGGCTCGATGGCTATAGGCACAGTCGTGTTGGTACAAAGCCCAAGGGGCCAGTATGTAGGATCTTTTTTCCAATTATGTGGTCGGATCCACATTGCTCCCGAATCAAGGTTCATGGTATATCTGGAGGGGGGTTTGACGTTCTGCAGTTCGCACGGGTCAAAGAGGTAAGGACTATTGTCCAGGTAGGTGATCGACTTCTTGTCTTTGTCTTTGGTTGCTACACAGAAAGGGCGCAGACTTTGCTTGACCGGGGCTGCGAAGGGAGGTATAGTAATCCAAGTGGGCTTAATCTGAAATTTTGCCCCCGGCCTGCTACATAAAGTGTATGTGTCGCCAAGAGCAACTTTCATTGTCGTGACTGGGACCAAGTCCGCGCTGCCCTCGAGGGTCAAATAAGATGTCTTGAACACCGGCCAAGTGTAATTGACTGCAGACGACTGCGACATGCCAGGAAGGCTGATACAGCATGGGGGGACGCATCCAATCGTCGGGTCAGCCAAGTTCCAAAGCTCGGGTCCGTAATATACCCACGATCCATATTCAGATGCTGTAAGGCTAGCTGACGGATCAGAAGAGCCTGAGATTGGGCTTGAGGGTGGGGGCGTAATGCTGGCCGGACGAGAGATTCGAATGACAGTGGCCGAAGTTGTGTTGTGTCCTTTGGAATTTGTCGTCGTGATGAAAGTGGTTACAAGCATACTAGCACTCACGCTCGCGGCAGAGGAGCCACTAGCCGCGCTCTGACCGACGTTTTGGGTAGCATTAGGAAATGGAAATGGTGCTAGTGAGCCCCGGACGAATGGAGACTTCGACGGCGTTGCAGATGGCTTGTTCGTGTGGCCCGTTGCAGGAGCCGACGCCCCTATAGAATTGACAGATGGCCCAGCTGACCTTGTTGAGCTCGACACCGGAAAAAGTGGCAAGATGATAGTCGATCTTCTTGACGCCAAGACTGATGTTCCCAAGGAAGGTGGGATTGTCAAGAAGGTGTTTGGGCTGGTTGAATTGCGGAGCCGGGATGAAGTTAGGGCCGTCGATCTGACAGTCCCACCTGCAGAGCTCTGTGGAACAGTAGCATTTGGGAATGGGAAAGACGGAATTTTGCTGGAAGTTGAAGCAAATGGTGTGTCTGGAGCTGTTTTTCCCGTCATGAGAGTGCCTTGAGAAAGATGAAGGTTGTTAGACATCGAAAGCACAGGCGATCTACTGCTCGCACTAGACGCCAGGGGTGACTGTAGTACAGTTTTACCGCTAATGATTGGTGAGAACGAAGACTTGGGGTTATTCTTCGAGATCGGAACAATTCCACCAGGAGTGGCCGTGATCTCCCGGCTGATGACGCTGGTCGTGTCTGGCAGGATTCTCGTCCCAACGCTTGGTTGGATGAGAAGTGAGACCGAAGTTGAAATAGCTGAGAGCGGTATGGTGTCTGAGGATTTCGACTGTTCTGTCGGGAGATCGTCTTCGCAAGCATCGCTTTCCATCCCTGGGGAATTTCTTGCTTGCCCAGCTGCACCGCCAGACGAGCCTGGACTTGAAGAAAGTGGGGATTGGTGGTGCAATGCCTTACAGACTTTTGAATTGGTTGTTGATTTGGTTGATTTCCAGGACGAGGTATCGGTTCGAAAAGATGTTGCCGGATTTGCCATGTTGTTCGTATTGATGGTAGTGGAGACGATTCGTGATTCTGATGTCAATACAGGGCTGGGAATTACCACTGGGCCACTGGCGCGTGATACTGGCACCGATGACGATGAGACCAATGGCTGAAGAAAGGAGCTTCCATTGTACGAGGTCGAGGAGACGATTTGTGATTCTAATGTCAGTACAGGGCTGGGAAGCACCGCTGGGCCACTGGCGCGTGATAATGGCACCAACGACGATGAGACCAATTGCTGAAGAACGGAGCTTCCACTGTACAAGGTGGAAGAGACACAGAAGCTCTCATCGCAAATTATCCGGCCAGTGACGATGGCTTGTGAGTTTGCCGATGCGGTCGTGGACTCGGTAACAGTTGAACCTTCTTGTTGTTGCAAAATCTGAATCGCACTGCGACGATAAATTTCGTTGTCCTGGTTCCTTCCGCGCCATACGGGGTGTATTTGTTCACTTTGCTGTTCGATCGGATTGCTCGGCGAGTAGTCCTTGCTGCTTATTTGGGCCCAGAAATGATCGTACCACGGACTGTAAGGCTGAGAAGGCGAGTCTGTTGCCACGTAAGTGACGATGAAAATCCCCTAAGGAGCCGAACTAGACTCATGGAAGATTAAAGAGGCGTACCTTTAGATGTGCTTGAATAATGTGATCTCGTATCACTAGTGCCAGCTATAGCAGAACACTGAGAACCAAGCAGGCTGAGAAGTAGAATCGTCCTCTCCATGAGAAATCCCGACCCAACAGGTATCGACGATGTTCGGAGTGGAAGCAATGTGCAAGGGGCTGCGCTGAGGGTCGCGAGGTTTGGAAACTGTAAAGAATGATAATGTTCAGTATATGGCTCTCCCTAGGATGGGATTTTGGTTGTAGTTGAAATTTGTTTCGGGTTATAGAAATTCCAGCATATCCAGCAAATCTCAATTCGATTCCATGTGCTCTGTCCATGCTTTCAACGCTTCGTCCTTAGCTCTTGGGGCGTTTCGCCATGTTCGCGAGAAAGAGAAGCAAGATCCCTTGGTGGGTTATACAGAGACAAGGGTGAGAATTGACAGACTTCGATGTAGGCATCACTCTGTGTAACCAACCCATCTTCGGATCGCCTGTCCTGTTGGAGTTGATCAGTCGCAATATCAGCCTAACATCATGGCAGAGAAAGACCTCGCTAACAAAGCGACTGCACCATCATGTCAGCGTTCCCATTCCTACAGAAAATTACCGAGGAGGTCGAAAACGGCCAGTAGCAGTCAAGCTCATTGCTGCAAAACCAGGTCGACATCCTGACTGAGGGTCAATGTTGCTCAAACCATGTTCAAAGTCCGTTAGAAATCACTTCAGCGGCAAGTTCTCTCTCTCAAAGCATTACAGAGGCGCAGATTTGTAGCCTTGAACTTTCAAGAGTCAATGAATTGCCAAAGGCATAGTCCCGAGGAAAGGGCGAGTAACAGTTTCCTGGAACGTAAGAACCTGTCCGTTCTAAGCTGCCGAAGAATTGGACAGTAACTTTACCGGTTCTCGCGAGCTATAATTAGGGCCTGCCTCTCGACTGATGAATCGGACCCAGCAAGGTGTGATCTGAAAATCGAGATGATGGACGCGTCGCGTACCAGTCGCGCAAGGGATACCAGGCTGATTGCCCTTGGTCTCGAAACATTGCGGTATCACGGCATGACCCAGTGACGCTGGAAGACAAAGAGAAGGTTTATTCAGTGAGACAAATTTGGTGATGAAGTGATGACGGGCGGGTGTCGCACACGCGCCGCGCCAAAAAAGCGCGGCCGGTTGATCGGAGAGAAAGGACTCGAACCTAGCCTACACCAAACAAAACAATCTCTCAATATTATATGCCCATCCTGAAGGATTACGTCCTTTTCTCTCCACTTGTGATATCTAGATATTCCAGCTTCCATTGACACATTATTTTAGTGGCGATAATGGAAGAATACACGATGAGAGCTAGGAGTAGCAATTACCAGAATTAATACTTCTCAATTGTCAAGCGTCAGCTTTAAATACACGGGTACTTGATATGCATGCCAAGAAAAGGGAGAAATCAGAATCAATGATTCAGTTGCTGCAGGGGCTGGGAAGAAAATTCTTGAAAAGAGGTGGGAAACACCTGCTCTTCAGATACTAACGACTACCGAGGCGACGATAGAGGATTTTCGTGAGCAGGAGGATGGGAATGGGTTGAGGGATGCCAAGATTTTCGCGTTGGCGAGGCTGACGGAGAAGAACATGGGGGCGATAGGGGTTAGGCATGGGAGGAGGGATGAAGAGGGGAGGGCTTGGCTGAGCGACAGATTCGTGGAGATTGAATATAGAGCCCGAGGTAAATTGTGAAATGTTCGTGCGGGCTGTCGGTTTGCACCTACTACTAATAGTCAACCGGTAGGAGAGGACAATGCCATTGCCGAATTATAAATTCGCAGGTGAATTGGTAGACACTAGTAGTATACAAAACATGGCTATTGAGCGTAGACTTGCCCTGAGAAATTTCTCTGCCCCAAATTTTACTCCAAAACCTCCACTCAAACCAATAAACAAGAAACCCAAGCCCGTTCTCTTCAAGTGTAAAAGTATAACCGATCAAAGCGTGAGCTCATATCTTTGTCTAGCCTCTTCGTGATCCCATCTATTCACTCGCTGTTCTGTGAAGTACTTCGTTTGCGATTTCAAACTCCATGCTGAACGCTGATGATGAACGCTATAAAATCAGAAAATCCCGGATGTTTCTGCCTGCGGGGCCGACTCCGGCGGTGTGTTGAGAAGGGAGGATAATGTAAAGGTAAGAGAGATGAGATGTGCTGAGTTTGCGAGAAGAACAGGAGATGATTGCTAGCTGGTCCAAGATCCGTGGAGGGAAGGACCGGCCTCAAACACGAGGCCTGCTCAGTTGTATCCGCCTCGACCTATTGTGACCGGAGCAATAAGGAAGATGGATTGGAGTCTGAGAGTGATCAGGGAAGATGGTGAATCGCTATGGTTGGTATGCTCAATTATACCCTCCGCGGCCCATTGAGGCATCATCGGTAGACGTCTGGTCGTCGCCCTTCATTTGGGTGCTTTGGGGAGGTGTGTTTGTGTGTCCGTTGATCAAAATGAGATGGATGCGTTATCTTTCTGGTCCTTTACCAGGATAATGTTGATGGTTGTGATTTAATTGTAGCCGCCACGTCCCATTTGGGCTGTTCGAAAGTATTGAATGAGATTTTTTGAACGTACTGAGAGATGACTGAAAGGTTGAGATGGTGGAAGATCCAAAAGAGAATCCTTCGAAACAAGAAAAAGCGCCGCTAGAAGTACGAGATTGAAGAATGACCGGAGACGAAAAATTGATGCCTAGACTCAAGGAGAGAAAAAACTTGACGAGGATACAACGACGAGTGATGAAGCCAAAGAGCTATCGAAAACCACGTTACCCTGCGAGAATGATTCTGCCTGATTGATGTACGCGTGTGTCGTTGGTGGAAGATGGAAACGTCGTCCTAAAAGAGCCGAAAGTAGGTGCTTTATTGATTGTAATAGAGCGGAAAAGGAGAACACGCGTATTGCAGAACAAATGACTGAATGCTGAAGATGCTGCCTGGATGTTGTCCTTATGACTATGGAGGGAAGCCAGACTATATATCCCGGTCCCTCGAGCGTTCTTGGCCTCTCCTCAAAGCTCCGGCTTCAAGACGCCGGCCAGTGGTAGCGGTGGCCTGCTAAAGCTACAGTCATCTGGGCGGTGGAATCCCCGTTAGGAGCGGCAATCGATGAGGCGCAAGTGGTTTTGCTGCACCATCGGACATGAAGAGCGTGGGTTCGTACCTCTAGGTGCTCGCGCATAGCCTCGATACTAGCCACAAGGGTCTTCCAATTCGAGATAATGAGTGGTTGCATAAGCCATGAAAAGCCACACAATCCGAGGTCGTGCATATGCGGCCTCGGAATACGGAATACGGAATACGATGCAAGATGAGCCATTCCTTCATATGGTCAGCTTGAACGACTGCTGGGGTTGTGTGGACAGCAGCCGGTGAAGTTGCACTCGGTACCAGCGACGGCATTCGTTGTGATTTGACGGCCGACTCTATCTCTGTCAGGGCTTGGATTCGGGGGCCAAGAAGCGGAGAGCGAAGATGCGCGAGTGAGTCGTAACTGTTAACTCGTACCTCCCACGGTGCTAACAAGACAGACGCCAAAATAGAATCCATCCGAGTCACCACCTCATCTGAACATCTACACGACCATATCTCGTCCGTCCGTCTGGATTCGGTCCTCGTACCATCCACGCACTTACTGTGTACGCATTGATCTGCGCATCCTTAAACTCCTTCGGCCTCAGACGCCCAAGATCAGAAACCGCAAGAATATCCTCCCATCTCTCGTGGGACATGGCACCATTAAGTCATCCCAGCATCTCTCGAACAAAGCATCTATTCTCAATAGTCTGTGTTGACCAACTCCCCAACATCCCCCAAACCAAACCAAACCTCACTTCCCCACACAAAACTTCTCAAAAACAACACCAAGCACTTCCTCCACATCCCCCGCCCCACCACGCCCAGTAATCCTTGCGAGACAATCCGCCGCCGCTCTAAGAGACTCGGCCGCAAATACAACATCAACCTCTTTCTCCACGCCTCCCCCATTTTCAGGCGACAAGACATACATGTCCTCCGCTCTACTCGCCGCCTCCATGTGTACGTGTGTTAGAGAAGGGGTAGCAGGAACGTGATTTAAAAATCGGTTAAGATGACCAAGACATTCTTGAAGAAGAAGTTTGTGTCTTTCGCTTGCGCCAAGAGACTCTTGCCAAATAGACGCATCGGCCTCTTCGCCCTCGGGACTCAAAGCTCGCGTCATGTACTCGAATGTGTCCGTAAGTCCCTGGAGCATCGTCTTGATCCCTCGGTCCTCCTTGCACGAGACATACCATATGGAAATACGTTCGAGAATGTTTCCGCGAAAAGTCTCGAGCAGGTCATTCACCGCCTCGCTGTTCGGGTAGCTGTCGGACTCGGAGCCTAGGAGGTCACATTTATTGACTACAATCACGACCTGATTGCCCAGAGCCAGGCACTGCTCCGCCGTCCTCAAAACCTCCTCATCACGCACAATCCTTGGCCTGACCTCTGCATCTTTCTCAACATTGAATACACAGATGACAAGATCGGAGTCGAGCGCTCTCGCCTTTGCACGTTTAATTCCCTCCTCTTCCACGATACCGATTAGTCCTGCTTGTCCTTCTCCAATGTTTTCATTGTTGCCGCGCAACCCGGCCATATCGCCAACGCGACAGAGGTAGCCGCCGATGTCTAGTCCAACTTCAACTACATCGCGCGTTGTACCTGCCTCTTTTGAAACGATTGCTGCCTCGCGCCCAACGATTCGATTGAGGAGGGACGACTTTCCTGCATTGGGAGCGCCCAGGAGGGCGATGGATATGCCGTTTCGCAGTAGCTCGCCTCGGACGGCATTGCAGATATGTTTTTCCAAACTGTCTACCAGGACTTCAACTTGTCTTGCCACGCTCTGCGCCAACACTGCTGGGCTTTCGTCGAAATGCTGATCCTCGCTGAAATCGATCAGAGCCTCGAGTTCTCCTCTTGCGTAGAGAAGCTGCTTTCGCCATACTTCATATGATTTTGCCAATGTTCCTGTTGTCCCCCTCACCGAAAGCTTTCGTTGCTGTTCCGTGTTTGCTGCCAGCACATCTCCCAGGGCCTCAACTTGTGTCAGATCAAGACGATTGTTCATGAATGCCCTTTTCGTGAATTCTCCTGCTTCTGCATATCGCACTACACTCCGCTCAACGGGCATGTCAGGTCCTTTCTGCATCAGAACCTTCGATGGCAGGCAATTTGGTAGCGCCCCGAGGACAGCCTTGACAGTCGCTGGACCGCCATGAGTATGTAGTTCAAGAATATCTTCACCTGTCACGGTTTGCGGGCCTGGAAAGTAGAGGACTAAGGCTTCGGAATCGAGCACTTCCGTGCCGCTAAGCCTTGAGTTATGTTCTCTGGTAGCATTGGCGATGGCATCCTTCTTTGGAGGCGCGTACAGGGTGCGAACGGCAGCGTATCGCGGCTCGGGGAGGGGCTTCGAGTGGCAGATCTTGTGGTATATCTAGATCGTGTTGCTTAGTAGTTGTAATTGAAGCTACCACTGGATCGTCGATTCTGTCTCCGATTCCTAGCCATGGGAAAGTCGCTGCCCATCGTTGCCTGTGTTCTGCCGAATCACAATCTCGAACAGGTGTTGGTGTCTCAATAGGGTATAGAGCCAGACACTTGTCCAGTTTGATATCTAATCAATGAGTAACTACTGGCCAGAGGCTTTTCCAAGGAAAAAACAGAGTAGAATCTTGGTATTGAGAAATAGGTTATGCTTGTACCTCAACACATTTCGGGCCCGAGATCCGAATGATGGCTATGGCGGCTCTTCCAGGTGCGGAGGAGAGCGCAAAGATTGTGTCCTCTGAGGGAAGTAGAGAGTCATGTTGGTGGAGGGTATGCTGCGTGCTCAGGGATCGGATTTTGATACTTTGACGAACGCATGGGAGTCCGAGGGAGGGCCTAGGGGCTCGAGATGGCCGGTAAGGGGGAGTGAGCAGCAATGGATGGCATCTTCTCAGCGATACCAGGCTCATGCCGGTGTGGTGGTTTTGGGAAAAGACAAAAGTTGGGGGGGAGCTGGAGGGGGAGGGTTGAGGAAGAGCCCGAGAAAAGTGGGACTCTCTCCGCGGTAACATTTTTTTTGAGCTTCGACGAGTCCAAGCAGAACAACTTCGCGTAACGAGCACGCACTAGATCACTCAGTCCCTCCCTACGGATCTAGTACCTAGCTCCTACCCAGTGTCTAAAACCCGCAGAAAGGACTTCACACTCCCAATTACCTCACGCTTCTCGTTTGCGACAAGACTGCAGCGCCTACCACACTACCGAAGTCTCTAGCCATCTCACGGCAACCATATAGCAGTCAGAATGGCTTCAGATGAAATCGTGTGGAGTGTGATAAATAACCAGTTTTGTGCGTTCAAGCTGAAAACGACAAAAGATCGTAAGCCAAATTACACTACACCACGTTTCCTACACGAGTTCTTTGTTCTGACACCGCCTAGAAACCTTCTGGTAAAGTTGAACCAACGTCTTCAAAGACGGCACCCTTTGTCTTATACTTATGTTTGAATCGTAGCCGGAATGAGTTCAACGTTACGGGATTTTGTGAGCAGTCCAACCTAGTAGCCTAGCAAGCGATGCTGATACTCTCCAGGCTCGAAGCAAGCCTGTCCACTTGCCAATAGCCGCTACGCAACCATTCGCGCGGACAAAGCGACGGGCAGATTGTACCTGTACATGAAAACGATAGAACGTTCGCATCTTCCCAACAAGTGGTGGGAGAGGATCCGGTTGCCATCAAACTAGTTCGTACAGCCTCCCACTTGTGGAGAATCAGCTGACAAGTCAAAGTGCACAGGCGCTGGAGTTGATCGACGACAAGCTCAAGTATTGGCCGAAATTCCTCGTACACAAGAACAAGCAACGACTTACAAGATTAACCATGGTTGCGATACGGATGAAGAGGTCTTAGATACCGAACGGCGCTCTTTGAGACCAGCCACTAACAGACAGCAGGCTGCAAAAGGAGGAAGTTCGTCTGGGCGAGAAACTGGTACCGCGATTGGCTCCAAAGGTCAGACGTCGCGAAGAGACTCGAGAACGCAAGGCAGAAGCAGCGGCGAAGGTTGAGAAGGCGATTGAAAAGGAGCTGATAGAACGCCTGCGCAGCGGCGCGTATGGTGATCAACGTGGGTGACCGGACATTGCATTTCTAGAAGAGTGATACTAACATTTTTGACAGCCATCAACGTAGAAGAATCCATATGGAAGAAAGTTTTGAAAGGATTGGAACGCAGTGGCGAAGCTGAAGTGGACGAGGACCTCGACGATGGCATTGAAGAGGAAGATGAGGAGTATGAGAAAGAATTGGAGTATGAAGAAGGCGCTGGAGAGATCGAATACGTGTCGGGCGACGAATTGGAAAGCGATGACGACAGCAATCTCGAAGACTTAGAAGATTGGCTTGGAGACGACGACGACGCACTTAGCGCTGCCAGCGAAGACGATGATAGCGAGGATGACAGTGAAGACGACAGTGAAGACGAGGAAGAGGCAGCGAAGCTCAAGAAGGCCATGGCGAATCTCAAAAAGCGCAAGGGTCCTAAAAGCAAGCCTCCACCGAAGAAGGCGGCCAAAAAGTCGAGCAAGGACAAGCCAAAACGCGAAATCGAATACGAGAGGGAGCCTGCTCTGAGGGAGATGCTCATAAACGGATAAATTGGGTACGATATGCACGGCATCCTGATTTTCGGCACGAAGGCAATGGAAAAGGCTTGTGGCGCTGTCTTATGTGGTGCAATTTGCTTGCAGTTAAAAGGACAAGGAAAAGAGCGTATGGCGTTGGGAGGTGCCGAACATGTATCAAGCATGAGGCAGAGGCAGAGATGAGCACGGCGACGCGAATGAGAGTGATGATATGTTCTTGGTTCTTCGCATTCGATTTGGTCTTGCAAATATTCAGTATTTTTGCGTGGAGACGCCTGGCGAAAGGGTGCACTGGGAGGAATAGTTGAGACAGTGTTCATTTTGCGAAAGCTCTCGAGCGCTGTGGCCGCATGAAATTTGCTTGATGAAAAGTGGTGAAGTGAAGGATGTCAAAATGGGGATGCGAAGCGAAACTGTTGGGGAAATGATGGAGTCTTGAACTAGAACGTTCATTTCGAAGAAATGGAACAGCTATGTTTCAGCTGCTCGAACCCATCCCCCCTCTCTGAGGTCTCAAAAGTTCGCAGACAACCCATCAAATATCTCATCAAAACTCCTCTCCGTCTCCTCCCACGCATCGAACCCATAGATCATCTTCTGAATATCCTTATCCGCCCATTTATCAGGTACCCTTCCCCCCTTTCCCGCAGCCTTGAACGCAGCATCCCTCTCCTCCTTCGCTTTTCCCTCCCCCAAATGTAAATTCCGTCCGCTCTGCGCAGCAAGATCAACCAATAGCTCCGCCCGTGCTTTTCGAATCTCCTCATACACGCGGAGGGCTTTGTTGATGCTTTGGGGCGTCGTGTCGGGGAGCTTCCGTAAGGCGACACCGAGGACGGCGGCGTCTTCGATGGCTTGGGCAGCGCCTTGGTTCAGGTGCGGGAGGGTTGGGTGGCAGGCGTCTCCTACGAGGGCGAGGGAGTGGTGGACCCAGGCTGGGAGGGGCGCGTGGACGCGGAGTTTCCATTCGCATACCTGTGGGTAGTTATAATTTAGCAAACTCGAAGTGGAGGAAAGTATGGGGGTAGCTGACCTCGCCATCAGGGACCATGTTCAACATCTTCTGCACAACAGGGGCGAAATCCTCAAACGTCTTTAACATCTCTGGTTTACTCCCTTTAGTTGTATATGTCTCGTTCGTTGCAGCAGCGAAATGCGTATCCGGTTGACAGGTACTGAGGTTATAAATCGTGTGGTTTGATACTGGGTAGGCGATGATGTGTCTCCTCTCTCCTATCCATCTCACATTCCCATGCATGTTGATCAGTTCCATAAGCTCGGGATCATGTTCCATGTCTTTCCGATTCAGCATGATGCGGTAAGCAGCCTGATTTGTATCGATGACTGAAGCGTTGATGTTGAGGTCTTTGAGCATGGCTTCACGGGCGACGGATTTAATACCGTCGCAGGCGAGGAAGACGTCACATTCTACTTCGTACGGTGTTCCATTACGCGGTTCAACTGTAAATCTGGGGCGGGGACCGAATGATTGAACCGACATGAGCCTCGACTGGAAGTGAAATGTTATTTTGTCGCTTTCCTTTTTGCAGCCTTCGTAGAGGCCCCGGGCTAGGGACGCGCGGTGACCCGTCATATGTGGGTGGCTGTATTCTTTGCGAATATAAGTCATTTCAACGTGGGCGAGTTCGGCGTTTGTCGAGCCCTCTTTTTCAACGGTCAGTATTCGTATCAGATACCTTGAGGTGCAGGGGGCTCCTCACGTCTTATACTTGTCTCCTGGATATCAGTGCCTTCATTCTCGATTTTCTCCCAGCAACCAAGTCGATCGAGGATTCTGGCCATATTCACGGCCAGCTGGATCCCAGCGCCCACGAAACCAAGATCTGATGCTGTTTCATAGACGTGGATATTTGCGAATCCGTTCTTTGCCAGGGCCAGAGCTGAGGCAAGGCCGCCCATTCCTGTTCACTATGAGTCGAGAGACATGAGTTCCTTCAGAATAAGAGTAGCTTACCAGCTCCGGCAATAGAAATATGAAGATCCCTTGCTGATGCCGCCATGATGAAGTCCTTGCTCTTTCTTGACGTGGTGGATATACAGCGTCAAGCTTCGAAGGATCGTTACAGTCAGCGAATCAAGATCTCCCCCAGCTAAACATTTCAAAACTCGGGCGCGGCGTCTCCTTATATCCTCTACCCAGCAATACCTTCCACTACTATAGCAATCGTCAGCGGCCCAGGAGCCGCAGTCACGAGCTCTGCTCAGGCACTCAGGCACCACCTGTTCGTTACGTTGATCCGTTCGGCATTTCTCATGGGCCCACTGCCACTGCACACCCCAGACTGCGGGGAAAATGTCTTATGGTGCTAGGCGGAATCCCGTCCGTTCGACTCTGAACTCCAAGAAGAGGCAGCGAATCGAGGACTTTAAGCCTTCCCATGACAGGTTTGCCTGTAGTCAGGTTTTTAGGACATCTGATAGAAAGAAGTTGACAGTCGGTCGAGGTCGGCGTTGGTAGGTTTGAAGTCTTGTTTGGACATGGGCCAAGCGTTCTTCGTCGAAACCAGTGTGGTTCCTCATGCTTTTTCATCTCTTCGTCATTGCTCGATGCCGAGAGGAGACGGGACGACATGAACCTCGACAGAACCGAAGATATGGTATAAGCAATTGCATCACACTACTATTGATAAAGAGGACCATATCGACTATTGATGAGCAGACCATATCGATTCATCCGCCAGAGTCACTGCCCAACCGAAGCATAACCAGTCCTCTCCTCCACCGACCTCAATTGTTTCCAATCTACTACCTCATTCAGCCACACACTATAGAACATCGTCCTCGTCTACCTGCCGAAGTCTATCTGCCTGCTCGGGGGCTTCATGTGACAGTCCCCCTCGCCACACTCGTGTAGCAATAAAAGACAAGGAGATCGACTTCAATCGCAGCCTCTCAAGCACCATCACAACCTCCATGACCCACCTGCAGCCTGAGCAATCATGCTCTGCGTACGCGCGATCATGAAGGAGGTATTGATATCGGCCCCGTTAGCTAGGGCGTCTTCCTGCTTCATCTCGTCGCTGAAAGCATTGCGCGTATGTTGTCGCTTATGTACTTACTGAAGGAGATAATACAGTAACGTCATGACTACTAGGAACAATCGATGGGATGATGCCGATTTGGGTATGACAAGAATCATGAATGAAAGAGCTCAAACAATCTTTGATTGGTGGTCGCTGCTATGTCCAAGGCTGCGTGACGATAGCCCTCTGGACTTCCAAGAATATGCTCGGATGCAAACGAAACCATTGCTCGCCATCTCAAAACTTCTGTCGCAATCCTTGTCACCTTCCCATCTAATGGGAAAATCAGCGCAATCCTCTTTTTCTCGCTCAAGCATCGTTTGCAGACGACCCAAGTTCTATTGCGAAAATATCGACCTTGTCAAAATGAATATCGCGGAATGAAAATATGTCAGCAGTGCAACTGATGTTGCGTGTTTGTTAGCTACAATGGCAGAACACCGGTCGCCATTCTGCGTGTGGTCTGTTAGAGGTCCCATTGTCAAATGGTGAATCGAGTTGGGATCCGAAATAGATATTGATGGGTCGAAGGAAACGTGGAGGGGAAAGTCGAGGCTTACACTCTTGTATGCAGACTATTCAATTCCAGCATATCATTTAGTATTGTGGTCGTAAGGGGCCATAGATTGCGTGAACCTGGGTATCTTGAGGTGGAAAGGAAAAAGAGAACAGTGCAATGCCACATCAGTGCCATCCTCAGACACTGTATGAGCTGACGTAGTACTGCTGATATCAGCAAATCGCTCAAAACAAACGTCGTACATGGAATGCTCACAGTCAGCACGCTTCCCTCGTCGTCGCCCTCGGATGCCAAATAAACATAAAGTATCAAGGCGTGATCGTCACAAAAGCAAGCGATCACTTTGCCACCTAATCGCCCGACGCTCATCACCTTTCCCCAATCCCTCCCATCAATCCTCACTTTAGCCCAGCCCTCTTCACCTCTACCATCAGCTGCACCTTTTGCCTTCATTCTTGTGCTGGGATGGTTTGCAACGCCGTCCTGGCCGCCTTCCACCTGCCCAGGGTCCAACTCAGGATTGCTAAGACCAGTCCAGACACTTGAGATGTTCATGGCGTCAGTCTTGATAGAAATGCGGAGGCAACCGTGCATGTTTGCTGCCATCTCTAGTCGCGGACCGATTGTGTTCAAACTGGAGGATTGAACCTTCGATGCCAGGGCTAGCTTTGTGAAGCGATCGGAAACGCCTTTGAGCTGCATTAGTGGTGGAAGTAATATATGCACGTCTGGATCTCGACAGCGTGGTTCGTGGATGCCTTCCACATTGGCTATGCTTAGCACCCGTATGGGCACGTCTTGGGTGATGGTCACCTCGCGTTCCCTGGAGCCTGCAGAGAAATCAGTGCTTTCGCGATCGTCGTGGTCATAGCCGTTGACACGCTGGTTGGCTCCTGCGAGGGCAGAGTATGGTGTACTGCTCAGGGAGCTATTGGTGATTGTCAAACAGAGGAATGGTGCGCCATCTTTCTTTGTTAGGCGGATCGAGGCGGAGGTGGCATTGAGGGCGGATTTGAGGGCTCGCTGGAGAGACTGGAGAGGGACTTCGAGGTTTATGACATTGTCAGCGGCGGATTGTATGGTGTAGTTGTCGAAGATTGTGTCCTGGCGTGGTCAGATGGTGGTGGCTAATTGAAGGAGAGTATGGAGGCCTACAATTGCGAGGACTCTGTCCGGATTAGCTTCACAGTGTAGAATGCTATGATACGAGTGCTTACGCCCAGACTTGAGTGCCCTGCTCGGGTATTATGGTGAAGCGCACTTCGTTCTCGTTCAGTCGGACCCAAGCCACGGGCCCAAGTGAGGCGAGAGAGGCGACAAGCTCTGTACTGGTCAGTTGGAACTTGGTAGTTTGATCGTGGTTCGTACTGGCGAATGTATTGATGTTCTGGATCTGAGCCTTGAAGCGCATATTGAATGTCTATCTTGGGTATATCAAAGTCTGAAGCGCATATTGAATGCATATCTTTGGTATATCAAAGTCGACGCGCAACCAGACGCGCTCTTCTATAGAGCGGAAATCGCGGAATTAATTCCGCAGCCTTGTCACATCTCATCTTCACCACTGGCAACATCGTCGGATTCAGTTTCAGTATCTCAGCGCTCATAGCTCATTCACTAATTTCATACACCCGGTCCCTCTCGCCATCCCGAAATATGTTTATCGAGCCTCTCATTGCCATTCTGTGCATCAATCCTCCTCGATTACCTGTTTCCAGCACCGGCAGAGCCTCCTGATTTCCTAATGTATATTCCCAAACCCTACTCCCGCATGACTTCGGGACGGGCATTTCTCCGCAGAGTGATTGGACCAGCCGAACCGAATTCGAGAACCATGAACTCATCTGTTGTGTGAACCCATCCAGGACGATCAACAGAAGAAGAGAACTTGACAACCTCGTCTCTTGCCGTCTGTAGGTTATGAGACTCGTGTTTGATAGGACTGGTAACCTGATCAGCATTCTCATTCGTCACAGACATTGATACTTGCTCGTATGCGGCCTGACCTCGATCTCCTTGACTTGAGATGGACGAGTTTTTCGATGACTTGTAATCGCTCGTACGCACCACTTCATCGCCCTCCCCATCAGAATTGTCTTCCATGGTCCCACGTACAAAGACCGATGAGCCAGCCGAAGCCTCCACTTTGGCTTCCAAGCCTTTATTAAGACCTGCCACGACAGCCGAATAAGTCTCCAAGTCCTGCTTCTCGTCTTCTACTGCTGGCCGGACGGCATTGAAAGATAGACTTCTATCGGATGCGCGGCGCATGCTTGAAGAGGACGACGATGTATGAGTGCGTTGGGCCCGAGATTGGTTCTGATGCATCATGTACTTCCGGGGACCCTTAGGAGGATTCCACGCTGGACCTTGTGGTATGCCAGCTGCTGGTGTGCCGACCCGAGACCTGGGACTGGCAACTTCTGACTCTACTCCAATTGTGCTTGTCGCAGAGGATGACAAGAGGGGCCGAGAATGACGGTCTGAGCCTCTCTTTTTGATGTCGGGGGTCTCCGCACGACCCTCGTTGGAGACTACGCCTTGACCTGGACTGGAGGACTGTGATTGAGTGAAGAATTCCGTTGCGCTTTTGCATCTCCCTCGACCAATCTCACGGCTGGAGTTGTAAGATCGTCCAAAACCTCGACCTCTAGCTCTAAACGCGGCAGGCGCGCGAAGACCGTCTGGCGGTGGACTCCTACGAGTCATGGGACGGCCTCCAGTCTGCAAGAGATCAGTCTCATCAACTGTGGTTATGATTGACCCTGTCAAACTCCTCACCACTTCGAGCTGTCCTGGATTCGGACTGGGTAGAGCAGCCATTGGAATACGGTGGTTCACAGATCTTTCGAATGAATCGTTGATGAATTGATTGCTTCCGAAATGTTCTGTTGTGTCGAATGCAAATATCAAAGAGATGCCCGGCCTTTTCTCAAATACATTCAGATTACTAAATGTTGTGCTGCCGTTGGACGTCATAAACACAACTTGAACAGCATGCGGTCCTCCAGGTGACCGCTTTTGGCCAGACACCAAAAGCATCGGTGTCGTCGCGATCAGCCTCATTGGACAGGTTTACACATTGGGATATCCGCATGCTTATCGATTGGACGGCTGAAATCAACCTGGCCTGCATTCCGCCGAGCCTCACTGCGAGACTCCTAAAGCTAAGACTCTTCATCATGTGTTTCATGAAGGGCAGCCAATCGAAGGTGTGGCTAAATCTTCGTGGTTGGTCTCCAGTGGCGCTTTGTAACCGTCTTTGTTCATAGCGCTGGGAGGTCATTAGACAAAAAACCCTTGCATGTCAAGGGCTTCCTTCACCGCGTGGTTCTCAATACAGCTTGTATCTATTCACACACAACTCACTGACCAAGGGCCTTAAAGGATCCTGATGCTCACGATCGAACAGACTCTATTCTACCTGATCGTTGACACCCATTTGTGGGGCAGATTATCTAGCCACTTTTAAAAAGCTCACAAAGCTTCATTGGCATGTAGGCCTTCGAAACCTCATTGGACTTGCAAGTGAGCAAGTTTGCATCGACGTCTGGTAGGTCGGTCTCTGTATTCGCCAGCGAACTTAGCTAAGCACTCAAATTGCTTGTAGGCACAATCAAGGCTTACCCATGATTCGGTGATCTTCTAAGATTTTAAGCCTAAATCCAGTGTGAAGGCCCCCGGAGACATCCCTTTACCACGACATAGAGTATTGCCCGTGGGTAGGCCACATACACATCACACTTTGTCAAGCTCCTGTCCCGAAGCCGACGTCTCTTCCATCAACATCGACCACTGCTTCCCGGCCTCGGCACAAGTCCGTCGCAGCTGCTCAAAAACCTCACTGTTCGCATCCAGTGACTGCGATATGACCGTCAAGTTAAGGTCACAGTTCTTCAATGTCTTCTTCAACGATCTCACTTCATTCCGCAGTGCTTTTATCTCGACGATCGCCTGATCTACAAATACCACCTCGTCTTCCCGGACTCTTGGAGCAGATGGGCGGTCCTGAAAGCGTCCTTGAGCTTGGGCGATGAAATTTGCATAAGGGAGGTCCATTGCCAAGATTTCGTCACTGTCGGATTTGTCCTGCTCGTAGGTGTGTGGTGGTGGTACATAAAATGCCTCCATGCCTACTCCATTCTCGTCGTAATATTCGGTTGGTGATGCGTCATTAGCTTTGGGCGCGATCTCGTCGCGTGAAACCATGGAAGGAGACGCGCTGTGGTTTGCTGGTTTTGGCGCCATGGTGGGTTTTTGATGTCGATGAAAGGTACGAACAGCAAGCTGATTTAAGTAGATCTGCTCGTTGGTTGCGAGGGATGGTGCGCTGACTGGATTGATAGCACGCTTGCTGCTTGGTGATGTTTGCGAGGGATTGTGAGCTCACTGTGCGTTTGTTGTTTGTTGATACTCTGACTCGCGAGCTTTGAATATTGGTTCTACTAAAACCGGGTAACCCCACAATCGAGGCACGACCAATTAGCGGCGTTTGGACAAAGTCTGCCAGAAGTGTTTGCTTAAGGTAATAGCCAAGGATCAGAAGGACTCTATCACGTTATCTTGCACTCTTTTGGTCTTTGCGATGCTTGTATTCTACAATATTGGGACGCAAATACTTCGATTTCTTGTCCACTTGTTTGTTTTGAGATGGGCTCTGAGACCTGATCCCAGAACAAACACAACCCACTCCCCTTCTCCCCTTCTCCCCTTCTCCCCTTCTCCCCTTCTCCCCGTCATCGCAGCTATTTTTTCACGTCGACTTTCCCAACATCTCTCAATCTCCTGATTTCACGCACCGCATCGAATAGCACACTCGTCGCGGCTTGCGGATCATCCACGATCCGCGCAATCGCAGTGATCATATGATAGGTTAGCATCGCATCGGACTCATCCGATATCTCGAGGAGTCTTTGAAGGTCTGGAGGTGAAGGCCTAGGAATGCCTTGCGGTGCGTCATATAGATCGTTTGTCGGATGAGGTTGATCGCGTTGATGGTTAAGGATTTGTTCGTAATTGGGGGATGCTGAATGTTACATTAGACGTGCTCGCTGATTCCGTGTTTGCTGCGAAGAAAATTACGAAATTCCTTCGTGAATGGGCGCGGAGGGAAGAAGTGTTCCAGGTTGAGGAAGCTGGGTACTCGGGAATAGGTTGGAAAACCTGTGACTAGAGGGGATAGTTTCTAGGCGTTGTTGCTGTGGCGCTTGCTGCCGATACGTTTCTCCAGATCGGTCGTCCTGATGCTGTTCGATCACAAGGCTAAAGGGAGAGACAGGAACCAAACAAAAAGACTGTTGCTGCGGACCCTGAGGTTGATCAGACTGGGCAGCGTGGTTCCGTGGATTAGCTGGCGTGGATGGTGAAGATGATTATTGCGAAGACCCTGTTTCTTGACCACAATCTGGATAAACTTCCGTCTGGCCATCAATTCCTGTCAGGCCGATGGACTCATTATGGTCACGAGATCGGTCAGTCATGATAGAATCTATACGCTCGAGCCAAGGCTATGTTGACGCCAAGTCGAGGTCGCAGACCCAGGCATATATGCTGCTACCACAAGCACCGACTGTCAGCTGGAACCAAACGAAGAATCAAGCCGATTTCAACGAAGGTTGCGGGAAAGCGATGCATCATCCTTTGCTGATGAATTTCTCAGCGCAATCGTTCAAGCTCCTGTGGGTAAGTACCACTAGGAACAGTGGGTTCATTTGGTAGACTACCGGACAGATAGACCCTTGAGTCTCGCCATTGGGTGAGGCGGATATCCAAACCCTGACGTTATAGGAGGCGGGTGTCGCGAGGAATAGTTAAACCATAAATACAGTCCCGAAAAGCTGAAAAAAGATTAAATCAGAAACACTTCCTAGGCGTCGATTTTGGGGACGGGAAAGGCTGACTCTGCAAAACAGGTTTCTGAGCAAAGTACGCGCCCTGTCCTACATAATGAAGGTTTAACTCGAGCGTATCGCTTTTCTGAACACCGCTAGGACAATCAGCAATCTCTTCAAAATCGTGACAAGTTGCACAGCTTCCCCCCGCAAAGTGTTCGTAGCAACGGACGATACTTGATAACACAAACTCACAAACCTGAGGCATTTACCACAACTTTACCGTCTATCCATAGACACGTGTCCTAGTAAGCTTACACATACGTCAGTTATGAACTTGCTCGTCAATGGGTGTCTTAATAGATTGCAAATACTATAAGATCATCAGCGCGCAGAGTCTGTTGCCCAGCAAGAATCAAACAAAGCCTCAGAAGATTACACCCTACTACCAATGACTGAGGATACCAACATGAAGCTCACCTCGCTTCTATACAAACAATGTGCTCGTGCTGTGTGGGAACACTACTTTCGAGTCATTTTCGCCTTAATTACACCTCCACTGCTTTTTCTAGTATTCTCCTTCGTGCTGGAATGGTTTGACGACGACGAAGACGACAACAAAAATGAAATCGAAAAACCGGATAGTCTTGGAGCACCCCTGAAAGAGGTTGAAGGCGAGATCGAACCTGACAAAGACGAGGCACGGCATGACGAAGGAACCGAGTATGATGAAACGCAGGTCCAGGAAGATAGGGCAATAGAAGACATCAAGGGCATGAGAAGACAGGACCCAACGATGGGAGTTCATCTGTCCAAGCAACTTAATAGTCATCGAAAGCCACCTTGGTGTGCCGACCGACCCAACGCTGAATTTGATGAGTCGACCAGAGTAGTGCGTTCTGCTATGGATAGCGAGCCACGAAGCAAGGTGACCAGTTTCTCAGTCAAGTCCAGAACCGGACTATTGAGCCCGGCCAAAGCATCTTCCCCAGTGCAGCCAACTCTTGACACCGCGCCCGAACTCGTCGCACAGATCGATCTTCAAGTTTGCGACAAGTCTTTCGCGAAACCTTCGCTGCTTACGAGTCGAGACTGTACGAGATGTCTCACATCGAGCGACCCATCTGAATTCGGATTCGTAAAAGATGAAAGGCATCGACTGAGCCCAGATCGCGAGAACCATAATTCGAAGCGGAAAGAGCTACTCACTGGAAATCGCGTAGTCCAACGGACCGTTCCAGTCCTACTGATTCCAGAGGATTCGAATCTGCCAGACCCTCGGCCAAATGTTGGAATCCCAGATAAATCCAGGTGTGTTCAGGCCACAGGATCTCTGACCAAGGACAGTGATCACGTACAGAGCGTCGGTACTACGGAGCAAGAGACGCCCAAGTCTCTCGAGAACGAGGCCAATATCGCTGCGACCGCATCTAATAACGCATGGCAAGGTGCCGAATCTCGTGCGCGTGTGGAGCCATTCCTTGTCATGACCGGAGAGAACAAGCATCGACTGGAGGAAGCTGCGACTTCTACTCCCAATCTCCTTCGAAAGAACGGAGGAGCCGCGCATTTGGACACTCCACGTTCATCTAACTCAACCATTCCACCAACAAGATTGGATCCCACTATTGCTCGTCAGACCAAAAACACCCCTCGAGCTGGAGATTATGCCGCGTTCATGAACTTCATGAAGATGGATGATCCAGAAGCCGATGAGCTGCGCGCGAAGAAGCAGAGGGAGAGAAACGTCGCTCAGAGGGAGAGGCAAGAAGCTTATGCAAAGTTCAAAGGGGAACTTATAGGGAGAAGCGCAGATATTGACTGAGAATCTTAGGTCATTGGTAGCCTGTGAGCTGCGAAAGGTTGATTAGTATGGGCGTTCTCTGACAGACTTGGGACAGTCCTTACTGTCCTTTACTCTTTCAGACCATAGATACTCAAATTTTGGTTCATGCCTGGCATTGCATAGACCGCACTTTCAGTTTCTCCGAACGCATCCAGCTTTTTCAATCCTCTGAACTCTAAACCAGTTTTCTCCAACACTTTCCTACTTGCTCCATTATTCGGATTACAGAATCCGAAAACTTCCACAATCTCAAACTCTTTGCTCACGTGCTCCAACAATAACTTAGACGCGGTAGTCGCATAACCCTTTCCAGTAAATTCCGGGAGAATAGCAAAGCCAAGATCGGGTGCTGTATACGACTGTGGAGATTCGCCCAGAGTGAGACCGACCGTGCCAATGAATTTGATATCTCCATTCTCGCTGTGCTTGAGTGCGACTATGTAGTGTCCATAGACGTTCAAAGTATAAGAAGGAATCCAGCGGCGTTCTATGAAACCCTTTGCTTTCTCGACTGAGTCAATCCCAGTTTTCCCATTGGAGGCGATGAATAAAGCTGTGTTCCACAGGACAAAAAGGAACTCGTTATGACTGTTGTTTGTGATGTCGAATGGAATGAGCGTCAATGGCTCGCTTCCAATTCTGGAGACAGCATGAGCAAATTTCTTCCCAGGGGCTGACATGGTGGTAGCTAGAACGATTGATCGTATAAAAGGTTTGGTGAAGCTGAATTCCTGGTAGAGCAAAAGATTCGATCCAGCTGGAGGTTTGATGGAGCAGAGCAGAGAGCTCCAATGTAGATTATGCGATGTTCGAGGCTTGCGGGGTGACGGATTTTTCCTTTGATTGTGACTCATATCGAGTAAGGGATAATACTGTCAGCAACTAGCCATATCCCAGCAGCCTTCAAGACTACAGTCATAGTTCTATCAGCGGAAAATCAACCGCGATTCGCTAGAGATAGGCAAAGTATAAACAGTTTCCAACCGGAAGGACAAGCTAGAGGTAATTCAATCGCATGAAACTCGGCCATTGAAATGGTAAACGTTTGGATTTAAAACTCGTATCGCGATATCGAGTTCTCAAGGCTTTGTATAGAACAAATAATGCTGGAGTTACTTGTAGAATGGCACAAAGGACTCGGAGAGAAGGCCGGGAGTAGAAAGGGGTCAAGCTAGGCTCAATCGAGCTGAAACTCGTCAGCCGAGGTTACTTACACTTATACTTTCCTCTCCTGCCTCGCCTGCCCATCTCTGCGGGCGGATGTCAACAATACCTCGTTCCATCTACTCTGTCAGTAGCTTCTCTACAAGCAGCTCAATAGATACTTGCCATGTAGAAGTCCTACATCTCTAGGATCGTTCAAGGTCATCTTGGCTCCACAGCAATGATCACTTCCGTCCCGCAGATTGATACGCAATAGAGCCAATCCAACAAGTTTCAAGCCTAGAAACTAGGCAGTGTCCGACAGTCGTTCCACTCATAACGGAAACCAGGTTACTCCTCTGAACAACTTTACTTTGTTGCTTCGTTTCCTTGTGGGTGAATGTCAAGCGGTAGTGGTAGACATTCCGCCAGGCTACAGATATGACAATATGTCTAAATTCTAGGACTCCAGGAGTAGCATTGAGCTCTAGAATCATCATGTCTTGATAATTTGTCGACGACTAGGTCAAATGAGGTAGGAAACAGGTACGTGCAAACATAACATACATAGTAGTAAGAGACTAAGAGAAAGAAAGCTAATCAGGCTAGGCCCTACTAACGTCCCCCTTACTCGACGCTGCCAAACTTCAGGAATTCCTTTTCTCTTCCGCAAATAGTATTCCACCAGACTCCCAAGTTCGGTTTACTTTACCATCAATGGTCATTTCTGGTAGCACCGATAACCAAGCTACGTTCAAATCGGATCTTCGAAATCTGCTGTCAATCATTTTCCGAATTCCCGAGAAATTAAGGCACCCTGAGAACAAGTCGAGCATATTTTCGAATTTCCGAGGAATCCGAGATTGGCTTCGGTGGACCCGATTCCGACTGGACGAATTTGGACTGGACGAACTACAAGTCGTAATTGTGCTGAAGCTGGCGGTAACAGGAGTCTTTTCTTTACAATACTAAGGCAAAGCGGTATGTTCAGTTCCCGAAGCTGAGAAAGCGACCTAGCGGCTACTTCATCACGCACAACTGGCAAATCCTACTTTTGCTGGAGAATCTAGGAATTCAGCCATTCCGAGAAATACGAGAATGGAGTGTCGGGCAATCGGCGAGGTATAATTTAAAGGAGGAAGAGAGGAGGGTAATTATGATAGGTAGGAATCACGAGGTGACGATTTAAAATTCAGTAGAGCCAGACACAAAAGGACGGCCCAAACTGATGATGACTATTTAGATTTTTCGATCCTTTGAGACTCATCTAGCATCTGATGCTATGTCCTCGCCCATAAAGCCCATTCATTACTTCCTGGATCCTTTTCCATGATGAGGAAGCGAACGTCTTTCATCAAGCCGACCAGGAGGTATAAGTCATTTTTGGTTTGATATCCCAGTTGACAGTCTCTCTTCGCCTGCATGGTTCTTCCACTATTTTGGCAAGCTCGCCAAACCTCGCACCAAAGCGGAAGTGTCCCACTGGTTCGCAACATCGCCAGGATTTCAGAGATTGCCTTCTTTGCGCATTCAAAGTTTCTCAGCACGCCAGCTTCGATTCGACGACCAGCAGATTGTAGTTCTCTCCGATCTGACTAGAGAAATCGGAGTCGTTCACAGGAATTGGGAGCATTTGGCAACAAATTGTTCTAACATGTTCATAACGACCGGAAGACTATGCAAACTTCAGCTGTCAATCTATAAGCACAAATGGTCAACTTACAGACGGGAATGAGTCTCGCTCATAGATAGACATTTGCACGCCTTTAAAGCGGTCGTCCTCCAGGATGTTGTTTACTAGTCGTCGAGAGAACGAAGTAAACACTCCTCGACAATAGTCTCCGTTCATGTTGACGATGCTACCGCGCTGACAGATACTTTCAATCCCCGCTGGTGTTCTCTTCTTGGTGTATGTATCTGCGGTAAATGACACAGTTCTCAGATTGGTAAAGGGTAGGAGAGGTGATGCATTTTTAGGCATATCCAGTTCGCCACTTCCAGGTCTCGAATATGAGTTCGTAAACCGAATCGTCTTGAGGTATAAGGTACGACTGTTAAGTTCTTGAACAAAAGACGATAGGAAACGAAAATCGATTGAGAACGAGTTCTCACCGTATAGGATCGACACACTTTCGGTGTAGACGGACTTGCAAGCTTGAAGCAATTGAGATGTTGCCTCAGTTTTGCAGAAAAAGACCTTGTCCTCGTCTGATGCGCGGTCTGAAATGTCAAGATCGACGTGGCAGGATCCATCCTGAACAAAGCACGAGCGGTAAATTCGATTCCGGAGCTTGAAATTTTTAGAAAAATTAGTCGGATATTCGTATCGCACATACCTCGCCCGGCAAATCGAGGAACCCTTTCATGCTGTTATAATTTTGTCTTGTTTGACGTGGTATAAGTTATGGGTGAGCGAGAAAGAGGGTATTAGCGAAGTCGACACATTTATTGAGATTTATTTATTTCGATAGTGTGTCTGTGAATGTGAAAGATATCATACACATTTGTTAAGATTTATTTGTTTAAATAGTGTGTCTGTGAATATGAAAGATATTATGCATGCATAATAATAGCACAATAACACACTAGGACTGAACACTACGACCGAAATCACAAGATTTCTGTTAAAGAAAGCGGCCAGCAGACATCATGTAAGATCGAGCGGGATTTAGTAGTTGTAATGTTTAAAGATAAGTGGTTACATATTACCAACAAGAGGGCAGATCTATCTCGTCATATAGGCTGAATCACCGTGGAATTAATAAATATTAGGTGATTGAACCTGTTTGCACCCGCGAATAGTTGAATTGAAATTTACAATTCAGATTTATTGCCGCGGTGTTTTGACGGCAGAGATTGAGTTCGAAAATTTTCTTGCTCCAAAACGGTGTTACCTAACTGTGTGAGAAACGGCAAGCCATCAAGTAAGGCTATGTATTAATAATAATCAATTCTGTCACTAACATGCTCAGGGACAGAAAGCTCCGGTCGAAACGCAGAAGCATGGACACCAAAATCCGATATTTTCAACCTGATTTCTCGGCTTTAAGACTTCAAATCAGCCACGCGATCGAATTGCCACCAACAATTCAGACGCTTACAAAGATCGCCCCCAAGATCACTAAATCCAAACCAGCGCGCAAGTTCGCGAAGTCTAAGAAGCTAACGGTCAATCCACTGCCAGCTCCTTTGGAAAACTGAGCTCGACGCAAGACTTATTACTCTCATGAAGAAAGCCGTTCATGCAAACACAAGCAATGGCAGATACGCCCTCGGAGTCAAATCAGCGGCAGGTGGAGAGTAGTTGTAACGAGGCTTAGGTCTTGACCATGTGGTTGAAGACAGATGATGGGCTACCTCCATACAGGGGGAGGAGATTTTAGGGCGGAGCTCAAGACTTGTTAGCCTGGTCCAGCCTGATAAATGGAGAGACTCACCTCGGCCGAGTGTTTCTGCAGAACCGAAGGCTCAGATGATGATTGGAAGAGCTGTCTGAACTCTTCGGCTAATTTCAAAACGGGCCAGGAACAGCGCTGGTACAGGGTTGCCATACTCAGGGTCGTTATCGGGTGGATGATGGAGGGTGGGAAAGGTTTTGAGCGTTTGTCGTTGATTGTGTGCGACTCAGCGCGAGTCAGGCGTACCATTCGCGCCCGAAATGCAGAGTGAACAAACATGGCCAGTTATACGCTTGGCACGTTCATTCGCGGAGACTTCAGCTCAAGGCTTCTATCGTAGTCGAATCAGGTCCTCGGCAAGCGTGACCACCCACGACATGGGGACTATGATTGGTAAGAGGGACCACTTCGCCGCTTTCTGCGTCCAATACTTGACTTTGCCCACGTAGGGCGTCATTTCACGCAGACCATAAGGAGCATTTGGAACTTGGGGTTCTAGCAAAACAAGAGAGGGATTGGTTCGCGGTGTTTCGAGCATGGTGGCGGCATCTGTATGTGTCGAGGTTGTAACGAGAAGGTAGTGTCGGAAGATAATCGTCAACTGTGTCATCGTCAGCTATCATGCAGGCTGTACTGGATGAGGATGAGGCACATACATTGCAAGGACGAACGGCCACGACAATACTGAGAGCGGGAGTATCGGCTCCCTCGCCCGTGCAGGTTTTACTGAGAGAAAGCAACTGGTCGGCGAACGATATGGGCAAGTTTGCGAAGGCAAACACTGCATCTTTTTTCATTAGGGCGATAAAATCGCCATGGAAGAGAAAGCGTATGGTTTTGAGACCTGTGAAGTCCTGTATACGTTCTAGACAGCGGAATTGGTTCGGGCGTGGCTTTGGGACAATTCTGTGGCAGAAATCATAGACACAAAGGTCATGAACTTCGAGAAATTTGACGCATGGAACGGCTGCATGGCCGATCTTCTCTGCGAAAAGAAAAAGTGGGGGTTTATGGCCGTGTTGAAAGATACATCGATGACTGGAAACAAAGCGGTTCTGTCCGTAGAGAACAGGAAGCCCCTCTGCGTATAGTTGTCTGCTGCATCTGAGAAGCTGAGACGAACATTCATAGAAGTTTTGTTGTGCCGGCGTGCTTTTCTTCAAGACGAAGTTGGCGATCTCTATTCCTTCATCGAGTACGAAGAGATAGGCGTAGATGATTGTACGTAACTAAACCCCAGTCAGTACACGATTTACCATCAACCTGGGGACCCATCTGACTTCAGCAGGAAGAGCCTCCAAACGGGATGGTATCCAGATCCTCTGCTCTTTTTGTCCCACTTCAAGGCGTCGAAGACATTTCTTCCTGGTCAGTGGCATACTCTCCAGCCTTCTTAAAGAATTGATGAGTACGTGGCGTAGAAGTTCGAGGAAGCGAGTGTCCGTTGCTTCGAGTATGCGCGAAATGTCTGTCTAGCTAGGTTTTCTGTTCGTGACTATGGCCGTTGATCGCCCTCTTTAGCAATAAAGCCAAAGACGCTCGAGTCCCCATATTGGACGTTAAGTCTACATCCAGGTCGTTGAAAACTTGGGAGCTTTGGCATCTAGAGCAGGCTAGTCGTGATAAGGATCTCCTGAAAATCGTGTCGCAGAGGGGACACAGTCATTTGGAATTAGTCAGACACATTATCAAACCTTTGTTGGGCTCGTTGTATTCAAGAATATGGATCGTAACGATTCGAAAATGCTCTCATGAACCTGGTTCTCAACGTCATGATATACCTGCACCTCTTCGTAGGGCTTTCAAATCGTACTCAATTTAACCGGTTCTCTGCGAACGTCCAAAAGAAGATAATGCATGGATGGTAATTGGAAAGATCAATATCGATACCCTGGACAGATGGCGTGATTAAAGTCAGGATTGGGTCGACTTCTACCACGGATAAGTCTCCCACCCCGCTCTCGCGTATATCCGAAAGTAGTATCGTCCTCACCGTCGAAATAGGATCTTTCCATTCCTGATGGCAGATTGATGAAAAGGATGAAGTTGAAAATCCTCGATGTTCAAGTTTGGTGGTGGCAGGAGAGCAAACGTTGAGAAGCCCAATAGATCAACCGAGAAACAAATCTTCAGCACAAAGATCAACTGTTGCGAAAGTGGAATAAAAGCTCATTGTATCCGAATGAATTCGGAACAGAGCAAGAAAGAGCCTTAACGTTTCGATAGTTCATTATCGCGTGGGAGAAACGAAGCGAGCGGGTTCAGGGACCAGCTTCGGAAAGCTGGAATGCTATGGTAGAATCGATTGAACGGCGATTTAGAAGATTTTTAGCGGGGCAAGATTATCTAGCGAGTTTTCATTCGGTTGCTGATCTCCCGTTTTTGGTGATGAAGGGTCATCCCATCCGGTCGTGCGGTCCTCAACGATGTCGTTGTAGGAGGTCTACTACTGGATCACCCCAAGAATTCACATTCATAACATCGGCGAAGAGCCCAAAGCGTTCGGCGGTAAAATTGGATAGCCGAACTTCCTGCAGGGCTTGCGGAATTGGAACGTTGAGAGTGCCAACACGATTTTTCCAAGAGTGGCTGCGGGTGCTTTCCAAAATGGCCATCCAAGAAGAATCGAGTCATCGCGGACACCAAACGTAATCTGTATATCTTGTTCCGTAACTGAACAGTGTGTCAGAGAAGAGGAAAGTTCAGGGAAAGGACAGACACACTTACTTCTGGGGGCAGATCTTGATAAGTCGACATGATAGGGCAAGGAACAGCTAGTTCGACAGCCCGACTTGCTCTCATCGATGACATACTTGTGTCTTCATGGGAGACGTCCAATTCGTAAAGGGCAATCACAGATTTTGGGTGATTATGTCAACAGAATTGTTGGAAGTCTGTGACTACTAACTGCAAAGTCAAAGCGAGAGACTTTTCCGCAGGGCGCGCTGGAGATTGGGTGGGTAATAAGAATGCCAAAGAATGTTTTTATTACATCTTCTTTGTCATGGCCAAGTGCCAACGGCGGAGGGATATCAGTTGCCGAGTGCGTCGTAGGTCAAAGGTGTCCGTTTTTCTTTCCTTTTCCTAGTCTATGTGTACACCTTCGCTGGCCAACAACGCATCAACAGGGGCGCCTTGCAATTCTGAAGTTTGTGTGCCTGTCGATGTCATCTCCTTCTTGGCATAAGGCTCCTGGGCGTGCATCATCTCCTCGTGCTGCTTTCTTTCCTTCGCCTGTGTGGCTGTCATGTATCTCGAGTAGTTGAGTGTGAAGAGGACCATGATAACGGCAACAGCCAGGGCAGACGCAGCGCGGCGGGTAAGGACCCATCTGACGCCTTCGACTTCGGTTCTTGCGTCGGAGTTGAGGGCAACTGTGATTTTGTAGTTAAGCTCTTGGATCTGCGGTCCATTATCAGTATCCGATGCTCAACCGTAGACCTCGATCATACCTTGCTGTCCATGTTTCTCTGCTCCATCCTCACGGTCATCTTTCTGTCGTCGAACATGCCTTTCAATTCGTCCTTCAGAGTCGCCGTATCCTGTCCAACTCTTTGATTCAAGATGTCCACCTCATGCTGCAGATGTGCCCTTTGCGTGCGCTGCTTTTCTGACTCGACCTTGCGATTGTTTTGCACTTCTGTCTTCAATTCTGAGCTTGCCGCCTTGAACAAGTATGTTTCATTTTCCACATTACTCTTACTTACTAGCCCTCGCTTAGCCAAATCCATATTCTCTGTCAATATTGTCCGCACAGCTTTCATGACTGTTGTTGACTGATCTGCTGTGAAGCCACCTGAGCTCAATCCTTGCACCAGCCCGTATGTATCGAAATGATGTACGTATGGTGGGGTTTGAAGATGCGGTGGCTTATCCTCCTCCGATTCATCAGCAGGGGAAGGCATGGAGAGAACAGTTTCTATCGAGTTTGCCTGGGGAGACTTGAGTTCCGGTGGGGGTGGGATTTCAACTGGAAGTGAGAATGAGGCGGATGTGTCCTGTCCTATTGGATTCGAAGTTGATTGCGGGGCTTCTACAGGCTCTTGTTTCAGGGGATCAGCTGGTGGTGGATGTGGCTGTTCTTCAGCAGGAGTTGACATTCGAATGGCTTCACTTGCGCCGTCTTTCAATCCATGTTCTCTTGCTGTGGAACTCGCAGAAGAAGCTTTAGCGAATCTTTCTTGACTTCTCACGGGAGGAGCAGGCTCTTGCGCAGCGCCATATCTTTGGGGTGTTTGATCAATACTGCGTCGCGTGCTTGTGTTGAAAGCTGCTCGGGCTGGGCGATGGCGGACTAACGTTCGTAGTGGACTAATCTCGACAGCTTCTACGGCCCGGGAGAAGGCTGGGCGGAGGCTCCACAGGCGAGGAGCTGCCATGGTACGGTCGAGGTCAATTGAGTAAAGCTGAGGCTCGGAATCATTGTTGACGGTTTCTTTAATTGTCGGAAGCCCGAGGCGGATGTTGCCGCGGCTGACGTAAAACACCAGGCATGACCTGGGCTCGATCTTCGTCGTGGATATTTCCCCTATTTCCAAAACATCGTCTCCCTCCAAATCTTCCAGTATCACTTATATTCCCCCCCTCTGGCTTCGCAATTCGCAGCACCGGACCTATGAACTGTCCTCTAGGCACAGGATTGCAAATTGCACCTACGTCACCTACGATATGTCGAAAATCCTTCGGGAAATCCACTCTGCAGCAGAGTTTAAGCTTCACTGATCTGTGTAGAGCCAATTACAAGAATCAGTGAAGCTACTCCCCAGAACTGCTCGGCATGACGCTTGAATGCTATATTTCAGAGTATTATAGACCCGAGTCTTGAGAAGCCACGGTTTGGAGTTGATGGATGTGGTCATTCAGATCTTTGTGCATCACAACGTTACGCAAAGGCTTGGAATGGGAGCTTGCCAACTCGGAATACAATCGCGAAAGAACAAATCCGCTTTCAAGGAGTTTGAAGAGGACGATCTTGGCTGACACACGTGTGATAATGTTGTATCTCATTGGCTTGGGAAAAATCGCTTTGATGGCGTGAACTACTGTGGTATGGTGGGTACGGTTCAAAACCTAGGTGGGCCCATCAATTTGTCCTTCGCGAGGCAAAAGCGCTTGGTAGGCTTTCGCTCAATAGTTTCGACATCTCCAAGTATCTGGTACTGGCATATAAAACTTCGCCGCAAAACTTCTTCTTCGCTAACTCTCGCACTTAAATCTGGCGTTGCATCTCGGTTCTTTCCCTGTGCACAGTTTGGTTACCACGAAACTTCTCAAACATGGCCATCACCCCACAAAGCATTTTCAACCGTCAAACCTCCATAACAAGACTGCCTACAAATCAGCCTTTCCAGTTTCTGAAACTTCCCGCCGAAGTAAGTGCTCGACATTTTCTCAGCGTCGGCGGTATCTAATGATGTCTCAGCTTCGCGATGAGGTGTACCGGTCACTTCTCGTTCTGAATGCGCCTATTTACGTCAGAGGCGACAAGGCGCCTAAAAATTCCAGATATATCGTTTCCGCCACAACTGGTAAATGGGAGCTTTCCATGCCACTGCTGAAGACAACCTCTCAGCTTCGCGACGAAGCCATGTCCACATTGTATTCGGAGAATAGCTTTCGAGCGTATAATCTCAATTCCCTGCGCATGTTCTGTTCTACCATTGGACCTCGCGCAATGAGCTGCATAGGTACCTTGACAGTCGGCAACCAAGAGCGCCGCCGCTGGTCTGGTTGGCGCACAGCCATAGACGACGATTACCGACACAGCACTAAGTTCTTCTCTCAAACGACGAATTTGAGATCCTTGACCCTCCTGATGGAGATAGAGTACGACCGAGTTCACAACATTCCAACTCCCCTGCCTAAGCCTGGGGCCTTGTTGTCGAAAGAGCAGTCCCTCGAGATGCTTCCTTGTCTTCTTCCAAATATCCCCAGGACAGTGGTTGATGCTTGGTTTCGCGCGGATGGTTTGAAACCAGAGGTCATTTTTGAGGTCGCGATGCGGGTCCGTTGGCTTTCTGGTGGCCAGATTAAGAAGGTAATACTATCAATCCCTCCAGCCTTGCTTCTTTTTCATGACATCTTCTCAGGATAATATACGTTACGATCGTTATCGGCTAGCTCCAAATTCGACGGCTGGTGTTGGTCGGGGCCTTAGCCAAATTGGCAAGTAAGTAGCTCTGCTGTGTTTGCTTGAAGACAGCTTTGCTGATTTTGAACTTTGCCTAGAAACTATAATCTGGTGTATATTGAATTCGAATCCAAGGATGAGAGATCCAGACAGGGGTGTGACTCATAGACTTTAAAAAAAACATGACTTTCGATAGAAGCTTGACAAACCTGATTCTGGCATGGCGAAGTATATGTAGATTCTGGGGCATCGTTGCCGCTACTCAGGGGTCCAAACTGAATCTACAGCGAGGGTAGATTGATTTTGTATAGTGAAAAACAATTTGATGCTCGCGATGCGTGAGACCTAGCCCATATCGCGCAACAGTACCGGTCCAGATACAGTCTAGGTACGTAATAGATCTCTCAACAATTACCATCCGTGCCCAAATCCTCAAAGTCGTGACTTCTAATTGACCCTTCCTAAATAGAATATGTGGACCTTGCCAGAGTATCTTTTGGGGGATGCCGTCTTACCGGCGGTCTTGAATTATGTATGTACGTCTATATCGATAAGTATCTCTCAGGTGAATCGTTCGCCTCGCTACAGTGGAAGTTTGTAGCAAAAGACATGTTTTGGAAGGAACCTACGACTACCGAGTGGTTCCTACTAGAATTCCGCAGGCCAATCCGGAGAAGTCCACTCTCATCAACCAGATTTACGACATGGTCTTCTGCGAAGGAGTGGTGTCCAACTCGTATTTCGGAATCGGTAGAAATGCAACGTCGCAGCCAAAGGATACGACGCTCAAAATCGCGACTATTGCAAAATGGAAGTGACGGGTTTCGTGTTTGTGAATTTGGATGCTTAAAATGAGGAGAGGAAGAGGTTCAAGAGCTGCTCGTTTGCAATTAATATAGCTCGGGCAAGCCTGGGGCGTCGCATCGTCTGGAGCGTCTCAATGTTCTCCCAGCAACAAATAGACCCATCAAAAGCGTTGCATAGTGGCAAGAATGAACCGAAAATAGATCATCGTAGCAGTGAGAGCGAGCAATCCACAGTGGATCGCTCGGAAAGAGACGATTCGGCAGGAGGCGCGTGGTGCTAGAAAACTGGCATTCAGAGTGTCCCTGCGAACCGGCACGCTCCAGCAATCCATTCAGATCTTCAAGCGGATCGAAAGGGAGTAGAGAGTGAAAGCACGCACAACGCGATTGATGCGAGAGGCGAGGACGGCGGGGCGACTCCAGGGAGAAAGAAAGAAGCCGGCTTCGAGCCGAAACGAAAGTGCGAATACTGTAGAGAAGACGCGACGATGGAAGATGATGGATGCTGCAAGATGAATAGAATGCATCGACACGTTGAGTGAGTGGATGGTATAACGTTTACTCTGGCGGATATAGAAGCTTATCTAGCATAGAGCCGCGCCACTTCAAGGTTTTGAAGAAAGTCCCGGAGTGATTGAGCCACCACTATGCAAGTGTCTCGCGCTGAAGTGAAAGGTGGCCATACTGAGCAGTCTCTCGGGAGGAGAAGGTAAAGTGCTAACATCGTTGGAGGCTGAGGAGAACTGACGATGGATATCAGAAGTATCTAGTGAGTAGCCACTGAATACCCCCAATCTAGAATCGAGATAGCCATCAGGATCTGAGAGGTCTAGAATTACGAAGCACAATTTCATCTCGTTCTTTTGGGAAAGATCTACTGTGTATTCATAGCAATATCGGTCTGGGCTTCTAGATGAAAATAACCTTCGGTACCGATAGGAACGAGATAAGGTATTGATAGTTCCTGGTAAATAAGACTGGGAGACATCCATTTTTGGCCTGACGTCGTCGATGTCTCCGAGGGAAATTTGAAACAAAAATAGCTTCTGAAAACAGCATAAGGGTACCAAATTGGAGATTTCACTTACCAATTTTAGTGTCCGTCTCAATCGAGTAACATCCTTGCCATATTCTCCGATCCTGTAGCGTCCAAGCTAAAGTATTCCACGCGAACCTAACCTGAAGAAAGATATCCGACGCCATGACTCGAGTCGCTTTCCCCTGCGAGGTTTGACCGCTTCGGCTGTTGGTTTTTGTCTTCTTGGCGGTTCAGATTCAATGATCAGAACGGTATTTCTGCGACTCAAATGTATGTCTCACACCGCCCGAGAACCATCTATTCTTCCGAAAAGGCATGGCAACGTCGCGTCAAAGTCGAGATGCATGTCTCATCTGCCGCCCTCGGCGGCGAGGAACTTCAAGTTAGCTATCATCGATGGTTGAATCGTGCAATGAAGCTGCGATAGTTCCTCACAGCAGCCACTTCGAGACAAAATGAAACAACAGCGAGGGCACGTAGGAGCGACGGAATTCAGCGAGGAGACCATGCACATCTCGTGTTCTCTCAGGTTGTGACTCGTATTACGCGCAATCCTCAGGCCACAGCACAGGAACAGCGGCGTCATCGATTAGATCGAGACCAGGACTGTCTTGAGCTCGTCAGGAATCCCGGCATCGTGAGAGCTCGTGGTGAATTGCTTCATGATAAACTACTGCGGGGCGTGTTTGAGGGATCTTTGTCGTGCATGTTACTGTGGTAAGCTTCGTGAGCCGAGGTGGTGTGGATAACGTGTCTTGGAATCCTGGAGACATATTGGAGGGCCGTATTCGTTCCTGGTGTATCGTGTCTCACATACTAATGATTCGTGGACCATGTTCGCGCTGATCTTGTTCTTGGGAGTGTGCTTTCGGTGGACGGAAAGATATTTGCGCTTCTGTATGAGATGACGGCAAACTGTTACTGCCCAGTGTATGTCCAGCACCAATGCGATTGATATGATGTGTGACGACGAGTTCTCTTCGGGGATGATTCGGTGTGGTTCTCGGCAAATTTGTCGGACCCAGTAACTCCGAGAATATCTCCGTGCATGTTCGCGAGTCGTATACCATCAACCTTGATTTCGCGCACGCCTCTATCAACCGATACAACAAACCCTCGACTCAAGATAATCCATCCTTCTATCACCTTGAAGACGGGATAGACACCAATCTCATCTCCACATCAATGTCTCGATGTCTGTTACAGATGCCGTCCACACTACTCAAATGGACGAATGAAAAGAGGCCAGTACAGCGACTCCACAGATGTCCACAATACCTTAGGGCACTCGAGTAAGATGCGGCTGCCAGAGGAAAGCGTGTATGTAGTTCTGCAAGCCAACGAAGCAAGGTCTCGTGACACGATGAATGACGTTTCCATCATAGCACTGCCCGGGCGACAGCAAAATACCGTGACATTTCCCAAGATGAAACCGCATAGGACACTGATATGCATCCACAATCCTCCATCCAGACCTCTCCAATCCCACACAACTAATCCACCACTTCTTCCGATCTTTCAAACGAAGGAACCGTCGGGTGGCGGAGCCATGTTGAAGTCGCATAGGTAAATCGGAGGCAAGGGATACCCACAATTGACAACCGCCCCGATCCCAGCCATCGATGTGGAAGCGAGGTGCCGGGTTATCCAATGACACGATAGCATCATCTCTCTCGCGCATGTAGATGGTGCAGATGGTGGCTACCTGCATCTCGTCTCGTCTCGTCTCGTCCAGCAGAAGGGCGAAGGAAGGAAGGGAAGGAAAATCTCTTTCGGAGGCGCGGATTTTCACTTGTATCATCGGTTGAGACGAGGACATTGTTGGAAAAACCCAATGAGGTAGAGGCGGGTTTATGATTTGGAATCATGGTGGAATTCTGGCGATGCATGATCTGGTCCCACTTACTCGCTCACTCCCTCGCTGCCTCGCGTACATGCATGCATGCATGCTTGGAAGAGAAAACAGTATTGTTTGAATAGTATTGTTTGAACGAATCGGGTCGTCGCGCGAGTATCAAGTGGTATCTAGGTATCAAAAAAGCAAGAGAAAATCGCTCCTGCCCGCGCCATCCCTTCAAGTGTAAAAAAGCCACAAGTGTGGGAAAGAAACTGCCTGAATAGGCAAACAACGAAAAGGAGAGGGAACGGGCGTGTAGAAGCCACATGCGGATATTACGTCTGATCCTCCTTGACCACGTACATCGTCCCAACATCCCAGACGGTCTTCCACTCTCTGCATTCCTCCACCACCTCGGGATTGTCCCACCACCAATTCTCATCGTAATCATCATTCACAAAAGTGCCCCAGGTATCCTTCCACAGCGCTCTTCCGACCAAAACGCCAACTTGCGCAACGACATCTCGACTTCCCGGATCATGTTCCGTCGTCGCACCCGGTAGTCGAAGACATCGCGATACACCCATTTTTCCCATGCTGCTTCTCGGCGACTTCAGGCCTTGCGCGTCGAATTCGTTTCTGAAGGGGAGCGGTTGGAAGCCGGCTTCTTGTGCCCAGCGCGGTAGCATCATGACGGGCCTTTGACATCGGAAATCGCGTTCCAGACCGAAGAGGAGTCGTTCTTCGAGCCAGGTGGCGAGTCGGGGACCCATACTTCCTCGTTCGGGCGTTGCGTCCATGAGTCGCAATTCCAAGACTCCACCTGGCTTGAGAATGCGATAACATTCCGAGAGGAGCTGAGGAATCTGAGACGCCGGTAGGAGCGAAGCTAATCTTGAGGCATGGACATGGTGCATTGAAGAGCTGGCGTAGGGGAGAGGGAGTAATCCAGCGCTGCTGGACAGGGTGCTCGATGATCCATGGCTTGGGGTGTTGAGTGCATGGTGGATCGCCTGAGAAGGCAGAGGTATACTACTCGACTGATTTGGCGGTGTGCTAGTTAGATGTGCAATTTTGGAATGAGGGTACATGGCAGATAAATGATAGACCTCGCCTGATGCACGTGTTAGCAAGGCGAGATCTCAAAAGATTTCAGAGACACCGACCGAGATTGCCATCCAGCTCCAGAATTTTCCTTCGCCTATTCAAGAACAAGGGCGGTAAGGGCGCGGTTGGCGCTGGCGATTCACTCGGACGCACAAATCTGTCCAGCACTTTCATATGGAGAGCGGTCAGTGCCCAGAGATGCTTTTCGAGGTGAAGCTCCTGGCTCATTGCAATATTTGCAGGTCCGTCCCACTCTTCCTTCAAACGTTCAAGGATGATTCGAGGCCCCGCTCCCTCCATGCGACGGACGAACCGCTGAAAGTGGCTAGCGTCATTTGGCCGAAGATCCTCTCCTGTTGAGGTGTTTGACGTTTCTTGCGATTCGGATGCTGTTCGTTTCGTCGTCGAGGGGGATTGATCGGCCGGTAGGACGTCCCAGCTGCCGGGAGCTTTCCAACGCGAGAGATTGTTGAGGGGTGTCGTGTCTCCCTTGTTGTCTTCCTTCGGGGAAGGTGCTGGGCCAAAATCATCTGATTCGCGATCACCAAACAACGAAGGCAAGTCCAGAGTTGGTTCGGCGGGCGATGCAGGCGCAAAGTGGCCATCTCCTGGGGTGCCGTTTGGGTTTCCATATCTTCGAGGATTCTTTTCTGGGGGTGAAATTGTAGTAATCTGATTATCTTGCGCGTCGAGTTCAGATGGGTTCGGATTATAATCCGTATGCTCTGGTTCTAATTGGAGCTAGTGGGATCGTAAGCTAGGACACATCACAACCAGTGATAAAACTACGACATACATGAGTCTCGGTAACCAGAACATCAGGTTTTGTCCTCAAAGCCAAGATCTCATGCTTCACCTGCTCATACGAGTGGCATATTCGATCCGCTTCGGACGGATTTCTAACCGACCAGGCGCGATGAGCAGCATCGTCAATAAAGGCAGGGTCTGAGTCGAATTAGTCGCTTGCTTGCTGTTGTAAGTTTATTACCACTTACTAGCGCCGTCATTCGCATCCGTCTGTCGCGAATACAAAATGCGACCAGTCGCGAAGCCGGTGGATTTATGTACTGAAAAGGCAGGGGGAGCTTCGAGTGGCGCGCCAGAGGGCAGCTTAGATGGCAGCTTCGCAGTCAATGTCCAGTTAGGTTGCTGAAGTGGGTCTTTCACGGCTTCTGGAGGTGGCATTGGCACGGAGCTGGAGATGCTTCTCTTGCGGAGCCCATTCGATGTTGTCGAGGCCGCCTTTGCTGAAGACATGCGAAAAGACCCCTTCACGCTGGCAAAGGGTTTGACCGGGCCCGGGGGCTGCTTCTGCGTCTCGCTCGACGATTTGGAGAAACTACTCGAGAGGGAGTCCTCGCGGGCTTTGTGCTTGCGGCCCTTTCGCTGGCCAACCTTTTCGACAGTATCGTCCTGCCATGAAAGGTCGGCACTGAACATGGCGATAATAATTGAGCAGGCGAAAAAAAAGCTAAGTGGAGGGGTTGGTCAGGGCGGACGTCATACATTCCACCACCAAGTGGACGGAGACGCAGGAATATTAGAAATTTATCGAGTGGGCCGCGGCGAGGTCGAGCATACAAATGGGTGAGGGGACCAGGACAAGCGCGATGGGTGTATCAGAAAGCAGAGGTATACCTCCCAGTGGAATAGCTGGATGCGGCGTGACTCGTAGCAGTGGAATTCCCCTATTCGCTATCAGGTCCGCCGAGAAGGAGTCCGACCGAAAAGCGGAACAGCCTGGAGAGCTGTCGGGCGTGAGAAGACAGTTTGAGATGAGCTCGCCCGGCTTCGTTCGGCTGGCGTGTTGTGGCTGTTTGGACCTTAGGTTGGGAGGCCGGAGGGCTGGTCGGAGGGCTTCGATGATCCAGAAGGGCCCTCCCGCGACCTATACTTGAGTCTTGACAGCTGGCGGACTCGGGCAGAGCACAAGGCTATGAAGCACAGGCGCAACGGCTAAGACAGTGTCGGACAGGCATGGCGGGGCGGAGAAAAGGCAAAAGTAGGAGAGCTCGAGCAGGCATAGTTCGGCGCACGGCACCTGCGTGGAATAGCTTGGGGAAGATGACTATGTACACTGTGAATGTCCCAGACTACTATGGTCCTGATCCAGGGCTGGGGACAGCGCGCGTACGTGTACAAAGTACAGCTTGGTCCATGACTAAGGCAAGGAAGAGGGCGAACCTGAGGGCGACGCGATGCCGGATGGCTGGCCATGCCCATGCCCATGAGCACTGTACGGCTGTGTAGGCGCTGTGTCAGCACTCTGGAGGATTGCTGTGGATATTGCGCTGCCATGCTCAGCCATGCCATGGCCATTAATCAACGCGGCAGCAGAGGCAAGGGATCGAAAGCAATGCAGACGGCGCAGTATGGAGGTGGTGGTGGTCGTGTGCGCGTGAGGGAGAGGCATCATTAATTTCAGGCAATGGCAGGCATGGTGGTGCAGAGTGCAGCCGCCCGGACAGATGGGGAGAGTGGTGGGGATGGGGATGGGCTGCTTTGCCCGGCCGGCAAGGCCCCAGCACCCAGCACCCAGCACCCAGCACCCAGCACCCAGCACTCAGCACTGGGCACTGGGCACTGGGCACCGAGCACCGAGCACTGAGCACTGAGCACTGAGCACTGCACCCAGCACCAGCACTGTTCCTCTGTGGGTAGTACGTGTGCATAATAATAGTACATACAGCACACAGTACATGCTAATAGTACATACAGTACACAGTACATGCTAATAGTACATACAGTACATCCACGACATCCATAACAGTACATCCAGTGCATCCATCATAGTACATCGTCCTCCGCACGCTCCCGGCCCGCTGGCCCTCTTCGCAGCGCTTCTCTCCTCTGACACCCAGAGGCTATCCACGGCGACAATGCTGCGTGTGAGGATGGACGGCATCGCTGGGACGCGCCTGGCCTCTTCCAAGACGTACTATGTACGACGAGTGAAGGCGGTATGGCAATGCAGATGATGTGCAGTCCCGGAACAATCACTGCGAGTCGGCCCCAGCTCCAGTCAGCGCCCGGCCTGCGGAGGTATTCTATCCACAGTATACACGGTACTGTATCACAGTGCCACAGTAGAGTGACCCATGGCCTGAACTTCTGAAGTGGCCTGTCCCACCCCCACTGACACCCGGCCCTCGCGCTCCCCTCTTCTACATCTGGCAGGGCCTTGTATCGATCAAGCAATGGCTCGAATCTATAGAAAGCCCAATTCCACCACCATGCGCCGCCACGCCTCTTTCGAACTGATCTTGTCTGCCAAGCGGAAGTCGGCGCTCGACCAGGATACTTCTGCTTTCGCCGTGAGCCAGCGCTCTGTTTTCTGTCCCGACTGTGTGACCATCTCGCGTTGCACGCACTTTGGGACCGCGTCCAATATCTTCCTCTAAATCTCCTGCGTCGACCATCCCTTGCTCCAGCTCCTTCAGCTCCTTCGACTCCTTTCCAGTTTCCTATATCTTAGCCACCTACTTCTGCCCATCCGTCGCAATACCCATACCATCAGCGATCGCAACTATCGCCTTCCCTCGTCATCATGGATCTTATTCGGGGAGCCGCCGATCACTTCGATGAGTTCATTGGACGCTCTACCTTTGGTCGAGTTTTCCGTTTGGAAGGTTGCGGTCACGTAAGTCGCTCGTTGCGGCTACCCATCTCGGCCCCTTCACTAACCCCTTGTGCTCGGTAGGAAAAAGAAATCAAGAACACAAGGTTTCTGAGGGAAATACGTGCCGGCTTGACTACCTTCTTCACAATGTATGTTGACGATAGCAGCGATGAAAAACGCCATTGAAACCTGACCTCCTGTAGGGCCTACATCATTTCAGTCAATGCATCCATTCTTGCAGATTCGGGAGGAACCTGCGTCTGTACTGACCTCAAAGACCCGACGTGTATGACCAATACCAGCTACAATACATGTCTACAGGGTACGTTCCACTACATTAGCCGCCCTAGACCATCGAAGCTAAACGGTCCACAGAGACTAAACGCGACTTCATCACCGCCACTGCCGCCATTGCTGGCACATCCACCTTTGTCTTTGGCTTCTTGACCAATCTTCCCGTGGCACTCGCGTGAGTAATCGCCTTCTTGGTCTTGCCGCCTCGACTAACACGATTGTTAGCCCGGGTATGGGTCTCAATGCATACTTTGCATACCAAGTCGTCGGCTTCCATGGCACTGGTTCTCTATCATACCGCATGGCCCTGGGAGCAGTTTTCATTGAAGGCTTCATCTTTCTTTTCCTTGCCTTAACCGGCATGCGGCAATGGCTTGTTCGATTGCTCCCAAACAGCATCAAAATTGCCAGCGGTTGCGGTATTGGCTTGTTTCTCGCGGAAGTCGGTCTTTCATACTCGTCTGGTATCGGAGCCATCACTGGTGGTGGTACGGCAACACCCCTTGACATTGCAGGATGCCCGCCAAAATACCTTGACAAGGTCACTGGAGGATGCAATGGACACAAGATGCAAAACCCAACAGTGAGTGATCTGAAGCATGCATAACCACTTGGGATTCTAACGAACTTGGACAGCTCTGGATTGGACTCTTCTGTGGCGGGATCCTCACTGCTTACCTCATGTCGTACAAGGTCAAGAGCGCCATAGTCATCGGGATTTCGGTAGTCACCATCATGTCCTGGCCGTGAGTACCAGATTCGCAATGTTGGAGTCGAGCTTGGCTAACCGTCCGCAGACGAAACACAAACTTCACCTACTTCCCTTACGATCAACAAGGAGACGAGCGTTTCGACTTCTTCAAAAAAGTGGCCACAGTACACCCAATTAAGCATACATTGAACGCGATTGACTGGAATGTATTCCAAGCTCCGGCCCATTTCGCCCTCGCGCTATTCACATTCCTCTACGTCGATATCATCGATTGCACGGCTACTCTCTACAGCATGGCTCGATTTTCAGGAGTCGTCGACACAAGATCAGGTGACTTTCCACGGTCCACCATTGCCTACTGCACCGACTCCATCTTCATCTCCATCGGATCGCTTCTCGGGGTTTCACCCGTGACAGCCTTTATCGAATCTGGCGCAGGTATTGCCGAGGGTGGAAAGACCGGACTGACAGCCATGACAACCGGCTCATGCTTCTTGGTCTCACTCTTTTTCGCGCCCATTTTCGCGTCCATTCCACCATGGGCAACAGGATGCACGTTGGTACTTGTATGCGCACCTCGCCTCACAACATGACCTATGCATTGTCGCTAACACGTTCCCAGGTTGGATGCATGATGATGCGTCAAGTTACACTGATCAACTGGCGCTACATTGGTGATGCTGTACCGGCTTTCGTCACACTTCTCTTTATGCCGTTTAGTTACTCCGTCGCTTATGGTCTCATCGCTGGAATCCTCTGCTACGTCGTGCTCAACACCATGATTTACCTTACTCGTATCATATCCATGGGCTACCTCGTTCCCGAGGATGAGGACCACAAGGAGTATTGGACGTGGAAACCGGCTGGCGCTGCACCTTGGTTCGTCAGAGTGTGCCAGGATCCACACAAGGTTTTCAGACACAGTATTGGCAAGGGAGACGAGATCCAAGAGATCACGTCAATCCACTCCAGCTACGATGAGCAGGCCCGCCTTGCCACAAAGGCCGCGAGGGAAGAGAAGCCCTCTCAGGAAGTTGACTTGAAGGAAGTTCGAGTGCCAATAGCTCGTGGTAGCTTGGACAAGGGGTTGGGTTCACCAAGCCCAAACGAGAGCCGAAGTACCAGGTCTTGAACAGAGCGTACGATCACAGCTTTACGAATGAAGTCTTACAGAATAGCGTGGAATGGCGGAAGATACCCACCTTCGTTCAGCTTATGAGCTATATTAATGGGACACGAGGTGCGACGAGGAATAGAAACTTATCGCACTTGAAGGCTGGATATGAGAAGCAGAAGCGTCGTCTGCATTCTGTAAATAGTCATTGTTCTTTGTATCATTTTAGCGATAGCATTTAGGATACGTCCCAAGCGTTGAGAAGCGGGTCCCAGATCACGAGACTATTCTCCAGTCTTGGCAGCGGCGCTAAGTTTCTTTCCCACCCCCGACATCCGTCTTCTTCATCGCTTCCGTCCTTCCACCTTTCAACATTTCCCGTCCCAAGCCGATCCATTTTCGTGATCGATCCTCAACCCCGACCGATCACATCGTACCAAGGTTTCGCCTATACAGTGTCTCAATCTACCCAACCACACGGTCGGTACGTATTACTACCACAGTACTGTGGTATGTATATATCTTTGAGGATCGACACCACACTTCCTTGCGAATGCTTCGTATCGACTGCGACCAGATCTGCATTTATATCATGTGCGTGCACCCTGTATACCTAGTGGCGAGTAAAGTCCACCTCTTTGCATTCGTCACAAACACACTCAGATTTCTGTTCAGCGCTTGACGCCTGACCAGGCTTTCCCGTTTGATCGACTCATAGTTTTTATACCACCCACCTGTTCCTCCAAACCACCGGTTCGTGCTGTGACGTCGAGGTTGTTGCTATCTATTGAGGCGGTTATATCTTGGGACATGATTGTCTAGCTCACCCATCTTCTTTAAGGAAGATTTCAGGGAAGAGTGGGGGGTTAGTTTCGGCAGAGTTCTTCAACAGTGGGATCGTCGCTTTTGGCTTTTCCATCGGAAAATCTTTTTGTGCACCGGCCGAGAGTGTGGTCGGACCTAGCAGGTCGGGTTCGATTTCGAAATTGAGCCTCATCCGTGCCGCACAAGGTTAGGCTCCTCGGCCTCTTTAGTCGGGCCACGGATGGCAGCCTCATCCCGTTGACAGGGCTGCCCTATGAGTCGCTTGACAAGAATAGACAGCCTCGGGCAAATTCTTACAGCTATATTAAAGTAGCAGAAAGATCTCATCGATTCGCGAAGAATTCATCGATAGTCCGTCGTGAAGTCGATGCTCGAGTCCCGTTTCCTGGTCCACGCTTTACGCGTCGGTGATCATTAAGCACCTCTGCCCTATCGCCCTAAAGAGCAGAGTTGAATGTCAACATCATCGAAGAGTGCTATCCACAGAATGGCAGCACGAATGGAGCTGAACGCGCAAGAAACTTAAAGGGCCGGACAATTTCATAACATAGGCATGTGATGTCTGCACTTGAGGAGGCTCGAATCTTCGTGACAATGGCTTGCTAGAATGATCATTTGCTCTGGAAACTTTGCGCCATTTTCTTGTTTCATACTCCTATCGTCGCAATCATCCCTCAAACAAGTCAACATCCATTGAGCCCAACTGTGCCAATTCTTTTCAGCGACGAGCGGAGAGAAGAATGGCAAAAGCGAATGACGCTTCTGTAACTCAACAGGAGGACTCAATTGGGGTTTTTACCGCGCTGCAAAAAGCAGTCAAGTGCCAAGCGACTTCTGGTTCTACTCCGAAAAAGTTTTGCAGTACAAGGCTCTCTTTCTCTTGTACGATACGACACACTCGACGTTGTGACAAGTCGTTTTACCTCAATGCGTTATTACAGTATGCAGACCTCTTTGTACTCCCACAAAGCAGGCTGTCAAGACATCGTACAGACATCGTATCTGATCTTCGTTGACGTAGATGGCAAGACTCACACCGTGAAACCATTCGTAGCCGGATTCTTCGCGCTTCTAGATCGAACCAGAGGTCTCGCATGGTCAATTACCTCTTAATCTCATGATTGAAATGATCGAAAGAACTCGAATCTACGACATCCTCTCACAGCGGACTATAAAGCTTGAAACGCCGGAATCTTCCGCCTCGTTCAGTCATTGCAGGATAAACTCAGATACGCCCATCATCAACACAAGATTTACGGGGCTCTTACAGCCATGACTCAATTCAATCAAAGAAAAATTGGCAACCTCCCTCTTGATAGACTGATCGAGAAATGGGACAAGCTCACCAACCAGCTCGAAGGCGAGGAAGAGACAGTAGCTGAAAAGAAGGTAGACTCTGACGTGAAAGCGTGATATACCGAGCGAGGGAGTCAGCACGTAGAGTGTGTTCAAATTGTTCTCGTTGGCATTGCTTTCGAAAGCATACTGGGTATTGCTGATGAAATTGAGAAGATATCGAGTTTCTAAGGAGGCTGATCCCTAAATCGTTCAAAATGTGTTCACGAATTCAAACAACCTATCCTTTTTGCTGCTTGCCTCCTTCCTTGTGTCATCACAAATCCAGGAACAAGACAATCACCTGGTTTGCGCGATCTTCCGCACCCTATCCTACGTATCATCTTCTTATTTCCTACGCTCGTAACAAATACTTGTATCCCACGCTATCAATAACTCTTCATTATTGACGGATCCTTGGTACCGCTCCTTTCTTTACTGCAAATCAAAGTCCAATCCGTACATCGTCGTACAGGTAGGTGTAGATTAGAATCGGATAGATATTGAATACACTCGATACTCCATCATGATGCTACGCAACACCCATCATCTTCAACACCGCATTCTCCATCGTGTTTTCCATGTACAAGGGATGTGATTCTTAATCTCCCCTTCCCCGGCCTTGGCAATTTGCCAGGTCTTGAAGCGAATCCAAAGCCGAATCTTTGGTAATCTTGACGCTTCCATCGCGCCCTTCGAGTGCCATCGTTTCTTGCCGCAATTGACATTGACGACAGTAAAGAAGTCCTGTTAAAAGCCCTAGAGAACGCTAGAATATCGAGCGATGTTATAAACTGAGAAAAAAGTTCTTAAAACTATATGGTCTCTACACTGCCCTCCACCAACATCTCTTATCACAAACCCTGCTCGAATTATCGGCAATCACCTTGATTTTGCGATTCTGTCGCACGTAGATCTGATCCCGCAAGCGGTGCAGTAGTTTGGTCGTTGGCTTTGTCGCACCAGCTCCGATGAGCTTGGAAAGAAATCGGTGGAGACTTGAAGAAATAGGTGGTGACGTCCGCTTTGGTAGGCCACATATACTGAGCAATTGAAGGTCTTCATGGGGGCTGATGCAAGAGGGGCCTGCTTCTTCAAGGACTGTTATTTCGGGGAAGAGAAAGAAGAGAGAGATGTTCACGGTCGAAGTTGGCAAAGACGTGGGGCGTAGCTAATCCTGGACTTGGTAAAAGTAATGTACAAATGTCGGTAAACCCACTGAGGTCACTTTAGGGTTGGATCGATAGCCAAGTAATGCCATGGAATGTAAAGCCCCAAGGAGCAAACATACCACGAACGCTTTAGTCCGATTGTGAACAGCTGTCGTGGCCCTCGTCTTCTGCAATCATCAGAGTTCAGTGGCTCGAAAATCAATCAATGGTTTTGAATGTAAACGTGTAGTCGTACCTCCCACCTTTCTGCACAGTTAAGTCCAAGTTCCTGCTGAACTGCGTTCACCAGCATTCTCCTAGTCCATCCTCCAAAATGAGTGAAATGGTGCATGATCTTTTTGAAAAGCTATGTTGACATGGTATACATCCTTGCCTGATATCGATGATATTCCCACACGGAGAAAGAAGTTTCACCAAAGGCAGAATGCTTGCGACGTTCTAAAAGTCCCTCGCACAATCGAAGCACATTTATAGCCTGATTGGTTGTAGTGCATACTCGATCAATGCTTGGCATTGGAAGGCTTTCAGTTCAATGCAGATTGCTCATTGACAGCGTGAATAGATCGCAGAGTTTCTATGAGCATCCTTCCAAATAGGGAGAGCAAGTGTCGCAAGCCTTTTCATGCATTAGCCTTCGATACCATAGCTTTTCTCTTTTCACTTTCTGTTTCCATTTCTCTACTTGTAAATTGTCGTGAGCGACGCTGTTCTCCGTAACTGCAGCATAGTTGTCCTGGTGCGATACCTCGCCATGGCTTCAAGATTATTACAATTGAGAGGACAAGCCTCAGAAAAATTCTCTCTCCAGTTGCCTGAGTTCCTAGGGTGATTGTTAGCTGGATTCGAGAATCCGGAATTTTAGCTGCTGGGCGTTTCAGCTTGAATTTTGCCACATGGCATGAAAATTGGAGGCATGGACGTCGGGAATTGCCAGTGCCAAAGTCGCCGGAGAAATCCAGCATGTCGAAATGTGAATCGCATGGTTGTGCGCGACAGTAAAGTCGCTTACCCCAGGAGATCGCTGCAAGCCTTCCTGATGGAAACCGTCAGGAGTGAGACTCGCGTCCAGCAAGCATTTAGAAATACCGATTTCAATTCGTTCTATCAGATGCTAATGCGTTTGCTCAGCCTTTAGACCTGGTAGTGAGGAGGAGATTCGCGCAGATGGAGGGCCGACGCCCAAGTGCCAGTCCCGAGCAGACACTCTCCGGATTCAATATTAACCAGATTGCCTGATCGAGGATGCGGGTAATCCCATCTCCATGCCTCTCCAACAAAAAACAGTCCTTCCATCTCCCTGTCCGAGAATGGGTACGTCGCACAGGTTCGACTCCCGCAATGGCAACCCGGGCTGGTCACACCATATTTCCACACCGCTCCAACAATCACGCTTCTTGGCCATTGCAGCCACCCGTTGAGCCTGTGCTAGATCGGCAACTTCCATCAAAAGCATTTGTGATTTGAATTCGTCGGCGAGGAGCAGGAGACGGGGATAAAATAAATCACCCTGCTGTTCATCGGTGAGGTTGGACCCTGAGGGAGGCGGAACAAGAGCAAGCTTGGGCTCATAGTTGCGCACGGAACGACTTGTGGTAGTGATGAAGTTTTTGGGCGAGATGTACGGAGGGTTGCAAATCAAAATGTCCCATTGCATACCATGACCGGAATTTTTAAGAACGCTCTCAAGGTCGGCAACATGTTCGGCCTGCTTGTCCTTGGAACGGTTGTTGGACGACGGTGAGTCGGGCTCCAACATGATGTCTGCTCGCACGAAGCCCACTTTCTGGAGTTCTTCTTGGTGATGGTGATGCGAGTTCTGCAAGCTAGATGCGTCTTCGACCACGCGACCTTGATTTGAATTAAGCTGATTACGCCAATTCCGTCTCGCAAGGTTCCATGCGTCAAAGGAAATGTCAGCTCCAAGCACACATCCCAGCTCTAAAGATGAAGCTGTACTTTTGTGAGCGAACTCATGGGCAAGGAGCAAAGGAATGCACCCAGTCCCTGTGCATAGATCCAAAATTTTGAGATTGTCGCCATCAGAAACAAAACGAGCGCGGGTCTGAATCGACTCTATGAGATACAATATAGCAGCTGCAGTCTCCTGTCTGGACACGACTAATCAGCATTGGCATCAAACTCGATTCCCGCGTGTCGCTCACCTTGGGACCAATACATTCGGCTTACACAATACTTCGATCGGACCGAACCATTCTGATCCTAATATATACTGGAGAGGCTTTCCCTGGCTTCTTTCCTTGCAGTATTTATGAAGAATAGGCCACCACTCTTTTCTCATGCGCGTGCCTTTGAAATGAGGCGTATTGATGGCATGTTCAGTGAGCCATTGCAGCTCCCGGCGGGCAGACGGAAGATCACGACATATCTTTAGAAGGAGAGGAAGTAAGAAGTTCTCTTTAGCAGCCGTCCGAAGTAATTGACGGGCAAGGCGCGGCATGAAACCCTCGTGGTTGTTGAATGGTTGAGCAAAAGTGTGAAGAGAAACGCAATTGGCGAAAGCATGCGTATATTTGAGACCAGATGGTGCTACATCCAATGCGTAGATTGGAGACTGAAGGACATATCCAGCTTCGTCGTCTTCGAGATATTTCTCTAGTAACCAACCACCATGCCGCAATCCCTCCATTGTTGGTGATGCGTCCAAGTGCTCAGGCTGTTCTGAGCCGTTCGATCCGACAGTACAGTCGACCATGGACACTATATACCCAGCAACGACATTACGCCAAGCGAGAAACACCAACCTTGCCTACAGTCGAGTTATGCCCTGAGCCATCCTGCGAGTGTAGGCCTAGCCCAGAAGGTCTTGATATCGATCATGTGTCTCCCATGACAAAGCCTTATTATGACGAGCATGTCATCATCTCAACTGGGACCAGCGACTGGAGCAGCCGACTGGACGACGACACTGATACTGGAGCCGCATATCAGGCATTGAGATACTTCTTAAGCGTTACTCCACGACCTGACGGGACACGGAGATTTGGAGAGTTCTACAATGTCCGATCGCCCTCAAAGTAGATACAACTGCGCATACTGATAGAAACCATAGCCCACTCAAAGCGTCCTGGTCTCGAACTCTTCCTTCAAGCCTACGTACACCCACTATCGTCCATTGACCTCAAAATATGCAGAAGACTCTTGGGAACGGAGACCACAATCCTTGGGCGGGAATCTGGACGTCACAGATGGTGGAGAGGAGGTCCAAAAGAAAAAGGACACTGCCTTATCGATCCCGCGTCTCGACACTCTAGCCACCGGCATTGAAACCAGGACATTTCTCCCTCCTACAGCGCAAGCGCCTACAACACCGACGTCCATCTACACTTTCCCCAGCGGAAGATACGTTACCATCCCCGTGACAAACGATGTCCAGACATTCTACTCATACATTCGCCGCTTCATCAAGAACTTTGTCGCTTCACAGAAGCGAAATACAGAGTTGAAAGAGACAGCGGCTCTAGCGGAAGATATGGGAATACTCGAGCATCTTCATCGAGGCCAGGAATTCCATCTTGAACAGGCGCCTGTGAAAGATGTGGTGATCATGATTTGTGGGCATGGTAAGAGAGATCAGAGATGTGGCATCATGGGCTCGCTTCTGCAAGCAGAGTTCGAAGAGAAACTGCCTAAATTCGGCATTGACGTTGTGGAGACCGGGTCGGACGAACGAGCTAAATTGGCACCACATCGAAGAGGCAACCCAGAATTAGTCTTGCCCAGCCAAGCTAATGTGAGTGCACGCGTCGGTCTCATTTCTCACATAGGTGGTCACAAGTGGGCTGGAAACCTCATCATGTACTTTCCCAAATACTACAAAGGACACCCGCGAGCAAATCATCCTTTAAGAGGGAAGGGAATTTGGTACGGACGCGTAGAACCGTGGCACGTTGAAGGCATCATCGAGCAAACAATGAAAGAGGGAAGGATCATCAGAGAGCTGTTCCGGGGCGGGATGCCAGGTGTGCGATTGAGTAAGGAAGGAGAACTTGAAATTGCCGAGGAAGGCCTGGCGTTGACACCCATCTCACCGAAGGAATGGGCCCCCAGGGCCAGACGGTAGCCCTCTCTCGAGGTCACACTACCTACCCATCGCTTCTCACTCAGAAGGTCATCCTCAAATAGCCCTCATCGCACGGGCTCGCAAGCTTTGCGAACGAGTATTTGGGTGCCGGCTGTCAGGTCTTCGGCAGCGATCGACAAACTGCAGGCATCTTGACAAGAGCTCGACTTGAAGATCCCTGTGCAAACTGTTTTTGCTCCCTTGTCGTGCTAGGTCATGGAGTTGTGCCAGCAGCTCTTAAAAGAACATCCACTTGCGCACAAGGCAAACATGTCCCCAATCTGAGGTAATGTGGAGGTCATTGAACGACCGTACGCCAATCTCTATCGTGAGCGGGCCTCCCAGCTTTTCGTCTAGCTTAACATGGCTTTGGCCCCTTTTCATGGTCTTGAGACGTAACTCGACATCAACACTGCTTCCAGTCCTATGCTTTCGGAACCGCGACGACTTGGCTTCATATTCGCTGTTGCCGAGGATGCCACAGCTTTTATTACCCGAAGCTGGTTGTGAGGGCAAGAGTAGTTTCCATCTGTGCTTGGGCGGGACTTTGCGCCGCTGCAATATGTTATGTTGCAGGAGTTTTGTGATTGCCGATTGGGCGTTTCGATGAGATTATCGGTTGACTGTGAAAGTGAAGAAGGCCTGGGCTGAAGCTTGGTTTGAAATGGTAAATAGGGGTTGATCGAAGTTATGGTGCAGAGATTTCTAGAATCTCTGTCGCTCTGTCATATGGTTGGACAGGAAGCATTACAATTCTGAGAGGGCGAAAGCAAACCCGCCTCGTCTCGAATTCACTCAAATCTGAACGCCTATGAGAAAGACGGGTGGATGTTGCCGAGTCTCCAAACTTCCGGACGAACGAAATACTCAAAGTTGTTTCGCATGGCCCAACCAGAAAAGTCATGTCAACCCCAACATTTTATGCTTGAAAAGGCTGCATAAGAGCCTCTTGAGGTCATTGCGCAAGAACGGAAACTGCCGTCGCGCTTCGACCCCACATCTCCACATCCACGTTTCCCACGCGACAACCATCATGTCTCGCCAACTACAACTCTTCGTTCTGTTGTCGCCTCCACTCCCTACCCTCTTCTCCTTCTAAGTTTATGAAAGTAAACAATGCTACCACCCTGAGATCGGTTTGATCTGTTTGCGCAATGGCAACAACACCACCCTCTCCCCGCCCAACCACCACCGCTGCCGCACCTCCGAAGGTACCACAATATCCCCCTCACAACGCTCCACGTGTCTGGTTTATGACGGATGGTCTCGCGCCCATCGCCATTGCGCTTTCAAGATATCTTCTCGACCATGGTGACTATGTCGTCGCCGGCACACTACCCTCGGAATTTGAGGCCGTGCGTGGAGAGGGACTGAGAAATTTCATGGGCGAGGTTGCTAGGGAGGGAAAAGACGAGATGGTTGAAGATGGGATGCAAGAGCTCGAAGATGACGTTGATGGAGGCTTGGAAGATATGGAGTTGGGTGGGGAGAAAGAGGGAGAAAACAAGAGTGAGACGAGAACGAGGAGGAGGAAGAGGTGGAGAGATCGGTTCAGGGTCGTTAGGTTGGATGGGAGGTGGGTCTGTCCTTCTGCACGCATTCAGGAAGACCTGGTCACTTATTTGAATCAGGCATATCGCAGAAACTCAATCAGCTGTTGCGGAAGCAGTGGCTGCGTTTGGACGAATAGATATTCTGTTCATCTGCAAGAGCGAGGCGTTGGTTGGAAGTATTGAAGAGCTGTCACAAACAGGACGTACACAAACATTGGTGCGAGATCAGTTCGAAACAAACTTCTTTGGACCGGTCAACGTGATGAAAGCCGTGCTGCCGAGTATGAGAGAGAAGAGAAATGGACATATCGTCGCCATGACGGGAATAACAGCTCATCTGGGCACGCCTGGGTTCGCCATGTACTGCTCCTCACAATGGGCATTAGAAGGCTATTGCGATGTTGGTAGACTCCCTCTCATCCCGAAGCTGCTCCAGCGTAGAGTAAAGAATAACCTTATGTGTGACAATAGAGTCTTGCGTACGAGGTCGCCCCATTCAACATCAAAATGACCATAATCCAACCGAACCTCGAAATCAACGTCCTCACAAACCGCATCACCTCCACCCCTCCCATGCCCGAATACGCGCAGGACATAAACCCAGCACCAATGGCTCGGGACTTGATGAGTGGAATTCTCGATCGCTTCGATGGCCTCGGAACTACCCAATCTCAACCGCAAGACTCCCCTTCTTCCCTACCTTCACCCTCTACTCACAACACCACCTCTACCCAGGGCGACGACAAGCCCAGCTCTGGTGACGCATTTCACACCACAACTATCTCCTCTCTCTACCCCACCCTGCCAGTAGTGGTACAGAATGATCTCATCGTCGAGACGGTGTTTGCGATTGCGGCGATAGGGGGTCATGATAATCCTCCTGCAAGACATATTGTGGGATCCGAGGGCGTGGAGAGTGTTAAGGAGAAATTAAAGACGGTTAGTGAGGAGCTGGAGGATTTTTTGGAGGTTAGTGCGGCGGTAGATATTGGGTGCGTGGGAGTGCAGGAGAGTGTTACTGCGGGACTTTGAAATGTATTGATATAATATTGAGAGGGAGGTACGTATCTGGAGTTGAGCCTTGCAACGAGCTTTGCAAGAGCAATAAGATGTGACGCCGATGAAGCCGTTGTTACGGTGGCATGAGAATAGTAAGCTTGCTTCCCCTCAGACTGTCGCCATTGCTGCAAATGGGAATGCTTGCTGATCATGGCAAAGATTAGCAGAACCAATATCAAAGCTCGATTTATGCGACAATGTCAAAATCATAAATCACTCCCAAATCCCCTGTCCAAACTTTCCGCTAGTGGTCTCAAAGTCACAGTATAAAGTTGATGACTCCTGCTTGCATGGAACGCATACCTCAGCTCTTTTCCTTTCTGCCAAATCTCTCCCCTTCCGTCCCTGACTTTTTCAAAAGCCCAATTTCCGAATCGACAACGAGGCACTAAACGACAACCACTTGCAGAACTCAATGTAAAATCGACTTCGGTCTTTACAATACTCATGTGGCTTGCAAAACTTTCCACGATCAAGACATGTACCACAAGTCCTCGCCGGCTTCCACGATTCCGGGAGATAAAGCTCTCATCCGCTCATTGTAAACAATTCTGACATCACCATGTGCAAGATGTGCTTTAGCATTTAACGTTGAACTCTGTCTATCGAAGTCGGAATTGAATCATTCTTTCCCTCACGACTTGAGAGTATGTCTTGCTTCCCGGGAAACCAAAACAAGACAAAGTAGAATCTTTCACTGTAAGGATTCATGTGATACAGGGTTGCCCAGAGGTTTGAGCTTGTGCTTGATGTTTATTGTATAGGAGTGCCTTTGCATGCTCTGGACACCATTTTATCGCTGTTGCTGAGCTCGAAAGGGACTCGAGAGTATTGCGCCACAGCTGTTCTCACACGATCGAGATTGGTTCGCACTAGAAAAGAACCTAGCTTCACCATCCAGGACTTCGGTGGTCATTCTAGGGATGAAGATGCGTCGCAAAAGCTCGAATGCTTCTGTCCAAAGTATCTTGATCGTCTCCCATCACATTTCCGTTAGGCGAATGTTGTAAATTGGACATTGCCATTCAACAGATAAAGCCTAGTCGTCCCAAGCCCAGTTTGTAGATCCATCGTCTTGAAAATTTGTCTAAACTCATGCTTCTACCAACCCTCCCGTGTCCATGCTTCCATTCATCTTGCAAATGCCCTATCAATGCGCCGTTCGCTATGCCAGAACATGTCCCTCTCATTTCTCCGCGCTCTCAGTATCCCAAGTGAGGTTGAACCTGCCCTCCGAGTTCTTGTACTCCTTCAAGCACCTGACAACCTCCTCACTGTCCAAAGCCTCGACTAGTATTCCAGAGTTTGTCGTCGATATGAACCCGGATATGACAGCATTGCGCACCCACTGAATGAGCCCATCCCAGTAGCCATCGACGTTGAAGACGACAACTCCGCGATCATGTATGCCAAGCTGATTCCATGTGGTGATCTCCATCAGTTCTTCCAGGGTGCCGTATCCTCCGCTCAAGGCAACAAACCCAGACCCAGGACCTCCAGCAATGACCTCTTTCGCCATCAGGTGTTTGCGTGTATGCATGTCGTTGACCACAGTTGTCTTGCCAAACACTTTCTCGTCAATCACATTGCTCACCTTCCCGCTGTCTGTGTCTGGGTCCCAGTTCTGCTCATACTTGATGAGTGCTTCAGGTATGATGCCGTGAACCGACTCGGAGCCGGAGAGAGATACGAGAGTCTTTGCGATTTCGCCCATCATACCGGCGGTTCCACCACCGTAGACTAGCTTGATGTTTTCGCGAGCCATTACTGTGGCAAGGGCACGAGCGGCTGCGAGGTGGGCTTCTGAGGTTCCAGGAGAGGCGCCGCAGCTGTGATCAGGGTGTTAGCAGGGGAGTCAGTTGAGGCGCATCAAAGTCTGCGACTCATTGAGCTTGTGCGGAAGTCCTGGCACTACTTTTTGAATGGGCATTGCTCTCGCACGCACCATTGCAGTGCCAATCATGTCTGAGAATTCCACGAGTAGAGGATGGCATGGTTATGAACCTACAAGACGCATATCACTGCTGGCTTATCCAGCGTATCCCCGGGAGTGACTAGTGCCATCTGGCCTGTGGTCCCGTTCGTGGATGTTGTGAGCTGCGATGCGCCCTGTTCGGCTGCCATTTTGAACCGATATGATCGCTTCTCGTATGTTATGATGAGGAAAGGGAGTCGGGCAGGAGAAGTATGTTTCCAGGTGCTAGACTGTGCCGCGGTCAGCTTTTCTTTGTTGTTTCTTTGCCGATCGAACTGAAAGCTCGTGGCTGAATGTTTGGCTATGTCATCACCTGCAAACCCAGACCCTGAGATTGACGCCGGGTAATTGTAATTGCTTTTATGGCGGGCTCGGCCCTAGCGCTGCTACCTGCTTGATGGAAGAACAAAGACGAGTTTGATGTCCACAGCATCAACTCCATCGGTAACCTTGAATACATCACCATGCCTGAAGCAGCAGCCCCCGCGGCCCGAGAGGGCGGAGGCATGTCCAGTGTACGAGTAGCCATTGCGCCTATGTATGATTGCATACTGACCGTGGTTTAGACGGTCAAATCTGTGGTGCAGAGCGTGGGCATCTTCATCGCCATCCAGTTTGTCATGAAGCAGTTCATACAGCAGCCAGCGACCACAGCAGTAGACAACGCCGATCCAGGTACCAGCGCCGCAGTCCCTGTTATCAAGACTGGCCCAATACCACCCTGGGACCAACGACCGATGCAATGGAGTCCAGAAACTGTCTACAATCCTGTTCCGCAATCCATAGCACCCATATGGGACGTCGGTACTTCTCTGGACATCCAAATCTACGTCTCTCCGTCAATGATAATCCCTGCGCTCAGCCAGATGCCCAAGGAATCGCTAGTACTTGATGAAAAGAGCTTTGTCTTTGGTGGTTGGAAAGACAAGCGCGAGATTGACACCACGTTCCCTGTTCCCAAGGAGGTTCAAGAAGGCAGTCCGCTATGGGCCCATTTCCTCGTTGCCCAGTCGGGAAGCTCGCTCGATTCAACGGTTGCCTCGTTCGATTCCTCAAAGGCATACCACTTCACGCGTCCCCTTACTCAGGTTCTTCCAAAAAGGAAAGAGCGCAAGAAACACAACCTGCTGGCGAGCAAGAATGAGACGGATCTCACACCAGAAGAGGAGGCAGACATCAAGAAGGGGCCACAATTTGTAAACTATTACCATCCCAACTTTACCATGTCCTTCATCCCAGATTCAGGAACCCAGGCATATCCTTCCATGCACCCAGCTCTGCGTCAATTTGTGAGTCTGGAACAGACTGGTGCACGCGACGAGAGTGGACAGAATGGATGGTACTACCCGATACTCTACATCAACACCTTTTGGCAGCTGCGCAACCACATGACTGAGCTCAACTCCACTGTCAGCGAACTACCACTTCACATTACATTGAACAACATGGCGAACTGGCAATTCAGCATCTTTGCTTCCATTGATGAAGGCATGAAAATGAATGCCCAGAAAGCTGCGAATGGAGAAAAACTCCCAGGCGGCGACGGCTCCGAGTTCGAGGATTTTAAGCGAATTTTGCTGGACTCAAACTCGTATCTGCTAGGCCTCACCTTCTTCGTCTCCATCCTCCACATGATCTTCGAAATGTTGGCCTTCAAGAATGATGTCTCCCACTGGCGGAAGAAGAAGGATAACGTGGGAACTTCTCTTCGAACTATCATCTCCAATGTGGTTATGCAGCTCATCATCTTCCTCTACCTTTTCGACAACAACGAGAACACGTCCTGGATGATTCTCTTCGGCCAAGGCATGGGCATAGCCATCGAAGCTTGGAAAGTCACCAAAACTGTCAATGTTCGCATCCGCGAGGCGCCAAACTCTCTCATTGGATACCACATCACCTTCGAGGATAAACATCAACTTTCCGACGTGGAGAAAAAGACCAATGAGTATGATGCTATCGCTTTCAAATACATGTACATCGTGGCCATTCCACTCCTGTTGGCTTATGCTGGATACTCACTCATCTACGAATCACATAAGTCGTGGTATTCGTTCATTATTGCCACTCTTGTTGGATCTGTCTACGCATACGGTTTCCTCATGATGGTTCCATCACTGTACATCAACTACAGGCTTAAGTCTGTTGCACACATGCCCGGAAAAGCAATGATGTACAAATTCCTCAATACCTTCATCGACGACCTGTTCGCGTTCACAATCAAAATGCCTATGTTGCATCGCCTCGCCACACTCCGCGACGATGTCATCTTCTTCATCTACCTCTATCAGAGTTATAAGTACAAGGTCGATTACACGAGAGTCAATGAGTTTGGACAGGGCGGCGATGAGGAGGAAGAGGTAGAGGCCTTCAAAACTGCGGAGGAGGAGAAACAGAAGCTGATTTCGGAGGCGGAAAAGAAAGTGAAGAAGAGTCAGAAAGCGATGGAGGCTGCAATCAAGCAGGCTACTGCGGAGGTTGACGGGGTCGCTGAGGAGATCAAGGCGAGCGGTGCAAAGATTATGAGAGGAGAGGGAAGGAAGAGAAAGTAAGTAGCCTATTACCGACTAGGTTTCTAGGCCAGTTTAAACATAGTAGATTATAGGTCGTCGTGGTTACGTTGCAAAAAAGTTTCCAGCGTGTAAGTTTGGATTTGCAATAGACAATTTTCTCGTTGTTACGCGGAGGCTACGACTCTAGTATTATAGTAAGGGTTTGTACTACGCAGAGGCTATGACTCTAGTAATATAGTAAGGGTTTAGCTAACCCGGCGCATAGTAGTTTCCGAGTAGTTAGGGCGACGATATCGTATTGAATAAGTAAAGCTGTTACGCAGAGGCTATAACTCTAGTAAGATAGTATAGGCTTGGCTAGCCTGCACAGTAGTTTCCAAGTAGTAGGTAACAATATCTTATTAAATAAGTAAAGCGAAGTCTATATAATATAAGAGTCGTAAATTAATACTAAGTAACTAAAGCAATAGCGAAGTAACTAAAGAGTAAAACTACGAGATCTTTAAGGGAGTAAAGTCTCGTCCTTAAGTATAGATTCTATCCTAGTAAAATTTTAAAGCTCGCGAGGCTTATCTTTCGTAGTAGCGAGCTAAACGAGCTAAAGACTTATTTAGGTCGCCTTCTAAGAAGTTAAGCTAGTCGAGCTAAAAGCTTAACTAGCTTATTTTACTAAGAATAATCTAAATAATCTCTATTACGTGACCTGAACATTATTTAGTTACTAATTAATCCTAGAGGTAGTATATACGTAATATAGCCCTCCCTCTTAGTAAGCTAGTCCTATAGCGCTACTTAAGTAGTAATAAAACTCTACGTTTTAAGATTAAAGATAACTTCTATAGCTTCTATAAAATATAAACGTATTACTAAAGAAATATCTAAACTTAGTTAACCTACTATCTTCTTCTATCTCCGCTATTTCGAAAATAATAAACCTTATATTATTATATTGTTAAGTCGATTAAAGAAATATATATATTATACTAAATTAGGAAAACTCTATACTAAGGTATTATAGTCGTCCTTAGACGATACTCGGGAAAAGAAGGAGAAATAAATTACTAAGAATAAAGAAAGACTATTAGCCGTAAGCGTATTCGTAAATAACGCGGTGTAGTAGAGACATACCGTTATTATACTAGTATATAATAGTCGGACCCGGTATCTATCTAATAGTTAGGAAATACCTAACTAATATTACTTTTACCTTA